>JAVXUP010003191.1:0-80859 GCA_033070095.1 Escallonia herrerae | reverse complement strand
TGTACATTAGGGTTTTATTTAGGGTACTTTTATGGCGACTTTGAGGCTTTTCTGTAATTGAAGCAAGATTTTAGCTTCTTAGGTAACAATTTTAAGTGGGCTAGTAGCTCTTTTCCTCAATTAATTTTGAGGGGCATCTCTAGTGAAATGCGAGTTAGGGCTTTTTTTAGGTTCTGATGTTCTAATAACTGCACTTGGTGATTCTAAGTAACAACATGGCCGCAAGTGCTCCATGTTTTGTCGAGTGGAAAGAGCAATTTGTTTCGAAGGAGCGGGGCAACCGCGTGGTTCACTATTTCTTGAAGGATATTTTAGGGGAATCTATACTTGCTGTTGTGGGCACCGAGAGAAGTGTTAGGCATATGTTCTATGTTGTTTCTGAGGAGTTCCTGAATGTTAATGTGCCCGATAGTTCGATCCATGCCGGCTACAGGTGGAGATCAAGGAGGGAGGTTGTGAATTGGCTTACATCTATGCTATCAAAGCAGCATAGGCAGGGGGATCACTCCAGTAAGTTCTGCTCACCTTTATTGATCTATCTGTCCTTCAATTGTAGTCACACATGTATCCTACCTAGTGTTTTCTTACTGCAAATTGTACCATGTGTAAGCATAGTGCTAAACCAAGTGTAACATGTTCTAGCTCTGTTTTGGTACGAACTTTACTGGAGACTATGGGTCACTAATTTTGCTAGATCTCGGTGTCAAAACATGGTTTGTGTTTCTTGTCATATGCTTCAGAAATTACTTCTCAAATTTTTGTGTGTTTACAGCTTCCTTTGTAGTCATGTGTCAGTTGCTTATCCATGAGCAAACATCAACAAGGTATGCTTCGTTATCATCCCATGACACATTACAAATGATAACCACAAAAATGGGATCAAAACCTAAATGTGCTTTCAAGTAGACGTCTCCCTTCAATTCTTCTTGGAAGCGCAGGCGCACGGCAAGACATGCATATGCACACATACATACATGCACACACTCAGGCAAGAAAAGAAGTGGAAACTGTTTGCAATTGCTTTCCCAAACTACTGTCGTCTTTGTCGACAGTATGACGACATACCAGTATTAGTCGTCTATTTTCATCTCCAAGCCTGCAACCTTTAAAGTTGGAGCACCATGATGCGTACTCTACATCTGAGGACGTAACTTGGGAGGATTTCTGCATGATACAGAGAACAGGACTGAGAGCAGCTTTGCTTTTGAGGCAATCCTGGTTGCCAAGATACAGACTGGACCTGACAGGAATGGATCTAATATCAGGAGATCTGGCAGTAATGGCCACTTGATTTGAGTACATGCACATGATTTAGTAGTTTTAAACTGGCAGAGAGAAGTTTCGTCATTGGTGGTTTAATGCTTCTTGATCTAATTTGCAACGAGCTTGGGTCCTCGGTCAGTTGTGCATGCTGACGGCATAATTATGTCTCATGCTTTTTTTGTGATTTTTTCAGTTTAATGTGGGCTTCAATTTGATTCCGACTTCAAATCTCAGTTATGAATGAGTTCGATTGGAATTTATTTTTAAGACCAATGAAATATCAGAAGATGGGGGTTTGCCATATTTGGAGGAAGAAGATGAAAGAAGAAGAAAAGATACCGAAAGAAAAAAAAAGGAAATCGAAATTCCAGCTTTAATAAGTCATTCTTTTAATGAGTCTTGATAGACATGCCAAAAAAATAAAAATGTAAACCATGCTTTAATGGGAAATTAAATGATCAAAATCTTTATATATCTTTTTTAAACCCTATTAGTTCAAGTTATTCCTTTTCTTGTGCTAGCCCTATGCCCAGAAAAAGTTGGATGTGCAGTCTTCTTGAGTCGTGGCAGCTCTCTTAAGGAAGGGACCACCCACAAAAATGTAAAGAACACAACTAACTTTTTAATTGATCTTTAGGATGAGGCATTTAGTCTCCTGTAATCAGTCATTGGTATCTAGTGCAAGGACAGTTCCAACTGGCAGTCATATTACGAGATGCCTCCGGACATGAATTGACGCCTCTCCTTTGGGTTTCATTGTCAGAAAATGCCACTCAAGTTGACAGTTGGGGGAAAGAAGACAGTGGAAGTTCAATATCTCTTTTTAATCTTTATGATTACAGAAACAAGTAGTAGCTGGTACTAAGATGGTAGAAGAAATTAAGAATTGTCCTATGAGATCGATATGGTTTGCAGATCGCTTAGTGTGAGACACAAAGTACACCTTACAAAAAGATAGTAATAAATTCTAGGCAAAGAAACTGAAAATTGAAGCAAATTACAACCTTACACTAACTTACACTCGTGATCACGTTGTCTATTTCTGAATGTAGTACTCGAAAGGCAAAATAGATTGAGGTACGATATTGCGTATTAACTAATTACTAGATTTGAACTTAACATAACTGGAGAATTACCAAAAACTATACTGGAAAAGTACATATTCCACATCTTACGACACGAGCACATTGTCTACTTGACTTTCAGCATTTAATAACCAACAATAAAACGACATGAAGCAAATGTAGCATATTGTGTGTTATAATACGTTTAACTTTGTTATGCATACTGGTTTGTATCAGATTATAGTTCTCTGTTATATCCTATAAGATATGTACCACTTCTCACATATTTTGTCAAAGCATTTTGGTTGCTACATGAAAATAAATTATCTAAAAAGCAAAAGACTAATCTGAAAATTGTTCAGAGGATGTAAAACTCTGGTGCTAATTTTGCCAAGGAAACAAGGTGGTAACCGTGAAATCATATACGCAAACACGGTATGCATCTGATTACGCCATTCTTTCATGCTTGTCTTGTACCATTTGAAGCATGAAAAGAACGTGTTGTGTTGAAGATACTTAATTGGTCTTTTTTAAGCATGAAAAGAATGTGTTGTGTTGAAGATACTTAATTGGTCTTTGTTGCGACTTACCTTTTACCTTATTACCCAATGCATTGGTTTGTCCAAAACGGCTCTAAATGGTACCACTCCATGCTATTTGTAGCCCTACTTTTTGAACGAAATGCACGTGCAGTTTTCTAGATAAGTTTGTGATGTTCTTATCATTTCAAAGTTTATGGAACTTCAAAGAATTTCCTTTGCCTCGGTCCTTAATGGGTTTTCCTGCAATAGAAGCTGTAGATCTTTGAATCAAGAGTTGCTGTTGTTATTCCAGTTATAACATCAGATTCTACATTCGCCATACCAGGACTGACTTGCAAGTTTTTGAGCTTCTGTAACTTTTTTTTGCAATAAGTTCATTTGGCTGTGCTTGAAAATCTTGATTGCATTAGCATCGCTCGGTTTTTTCATAAAATAAGGGAAGATCACTTTGACTTACTAAGTTTCTTTGAACCAATCGAATGACAGAATCACCAAAAAATGATCCTATGTTTGGACTTAGTCCTCAGCAAAGTCACATGCCAGAGTACAAGGTACAGCTTCATTGTTTTGTGGCTTCATGTGTAACATAATTCTTGCTTTACACGTCATCTGACACCTCATATCAGGGGCGTCTTGCAAGGAGTTTTAAAGGACAAGCTTCAGATATTGTGTGGTCTGGTGTAGCATGGACATGTGGTAAACAACTCAAGCACTACCCAGCATTTTGCAGGAACGGGATTACAATTGCGGTAAGCATCTATTTTGTAAGGGTTGTAAGGTGGCTTCTGGTGTTAGATGCTTGAGTTTGAGGAACAAAACTTCTTGTACATCTCATGCACGAGGGTTAAAAGATAGAAAGGAATGTTGCGACCTGCTAAGTAGGTCTGGAAATTATGTAACTAAGACGTTCTGAAAGATCTCAACAAGAACAGTGATCATAGAGATCATTGCCCTTATTGGATGTCAAGTTGTCAACTAAATACACACGTTTATTTTCCCTCTTTCTTCACTGTCATTTTGGAATCTAAGTTTTGTCCTTGCTTTTTCCTGTGCTCTCTGATATTCAGATACATTCCTTTGTCTTTGTCATGGCTGAAGAAGAGAACCACCACCTTGCCTATCTGGAGGATATGTACGAAGACAGAAAGGGCCAGAAGAAGGTCAAAGTGAGGTGGTTCCATCACAATCAAGAGGTCAAGGGCGTTGTTTCCATACGCAATCCTCATCCCAAAGAAGTATTTATCACACCCTACGCACAGGTCATCAGTGCTGAATGTGTTGACGGTTCTGCCACAGTCTTAACTCGTGATCATTATGAGGAATCTGTAGCTGATATTCCCCGTGATATGTTAAATAGAGTACATCTTTGCTTTAGACAATTTAAAAGCAATCGTGTGAAGCCTTTCAAACTGAGTAAACTACGTGGCTATTATGATCAACCAATCTTCTCATGTTTGGATCCTGACTTTGTTGATGAAGAGTTCAGCCCAGGAGATAATGTAAGGCTGGGAGCTAAAAGGACTAGAAGTGGTAAAAGGCGTCATACGATGCCATATGAACCATCATGCCAGAACTTGAAGTATGATATGCCAAGTAGGAGAGTGATCACTCGCAAGTATATTGAATGCCAGCCTTATCACAGCCAACTTATCAAGGCCAATGAAAAGATAGAGTTGCTGTGCCAAGATAGCGGCATACGTGGCTGCTGGTTCAGGTGTACGGTTTTGCAGATCTCTCAAAGACAAATAAAGGTCCAATATGATGATGTGAAGGATGAAGATGGGTGTGGCAGTCTTGAGGTATGCTTTGGCACTTGATTTTTCAGTTTTCCAGAGAATACCTTCATCAAGAGCAGAAATATGAGTTGTAAGAATAATTAATGACAACAGTTTCCTAATAAGTTATTTATACCAATATTTTAACAGTTCCCTTTTCTAATCAGTCATTGGTTACCAATATTTGAATATTTCCCTTCATCATTTGGAACTTGATTATTCTTTCCAAGGGAATAGTAAGATAGCCTGGGTGTTCCCAGAAACTTCAGTTGCTCCCCAAGTGAATTTTGTTATAGTGATGATTAAGTTGGATTGTTGTTATTTGTATAATCTACAGATCATAGGTCACGGTTGAAAAATCCTATTATATCACGGTTGCATAAAATATCACGTTTTCTTGAAGATAAGCGGCACATCTAGGTGCGAATATCGCTTTAATCACCATCAGCGGCAATGCAATTGGGGCCAGGGGTAAGTCTAGTGGTGATTTGGTCGTAGCCTTTTGAAATGTTAGTCTCGTGTTTATATGAAGATGATTGTTGGGTTTTCCCTTCCACAGCTGAATGGGTGTAATGTTTGATATAGGATTACTGTTAATTCTTGTGAAAAGGGAGCTGTCAATACATCAAAATTGTGAAAGAAAAGGCATTTCTAGTGTTTTTGACCGAAGTGCATATTCAGTTTCCACTTATTGTAAACCGAGTATGTATATATATGAATGAAGTATAGCATATGACCAGATGTTGCCTTGTGAATGCATTCTAGCTCAAAGTAATATTGCACATCCATATATTGATTCTCTGTGTCTCTCTCTCTCTCTGTGTTTTATTTTCTTATTTTTATTATTATTATTTTGGTGGGTGTGGTGTGTTTTGGGGTGTGGGTTTGTAGGAGATGCGGGTCGGTGGTCAAGATGAAGTTATTGACCTGTTCTTGTATTTCACAGGAGTGGATTCCGGCTTTCAGACAGGCCATGCCCGACAAACTTGGAATGAGATACTCAGGCCGCCCAACAATCAGGCCTGCCCCTCCTCAACATGAAACGGACCTGGCTTTTGGGGTTGGAGCTCCAGTGGATGCTTGGTGGAGTGATGGCTGGTGGGAAGGAATTGTAACCAGAATTTGTAATTCTGAGGATGAACATCCACAAGTCTATATTCCCAGTATGTCTTCTTGGATATATACAAAATATTCATTTTTATGTTCTTCAAAAAGTAGCCTAGTTTTACTTTTCTTCTAATTTCGTTCTCTTTTTGTTTTGGTGAAATCAGGTGAGAATTTACTATTAACTGTAAACAGAAAGAACCTAAGAGTTTCAAGAGATTGGGCAGGGGACAGGTGGGTTGATGTCAGAGCAAATCCCAACATTCTCTCGGCCATATCGACGGCTATCATCCCAGATGCTAAGCTTTCTTTGACGTCCATGATTTCTGTAGACCCCAAATCAGACGGTTTTCCTACATTGTGTAATGCCATTCCTACCAATACCAAACTTAGTATGGTTGAGGAGGAGAAGCTAGAAGTGGCTGGTTTGGCATCTGATATCCCTCCGACAGATATGGAATGTACTAAAAAGGAGAAGCTGCTGTTGGTAGAAGACAACGGCGACGGGGAAAATAATGGTAGTCATGAAGTTGACTGTCATGAAAAAGATAGTAAGGGTTCTGTTCATGACACTAATGATGATGAAGGTAACAATAATGTTGATCTTGAGGACAGTGATGGCGAAAACAAGTTAGAGATGGAGCAGTTGGACATTTCTGGACAGAGATGTGATGCAGAATTGGTGGAAGTGATGGCATAAGATGTTCAAAAGAAGTTTGTTTCGGCAAGTTAGAGTAAGTGGTGTTGTGGGATATCTGTAAATACGGCGGATAGGCGGCCGACTTCTAAATACAATTTTAAGTTGACAGTGGAAGACTGGAAGGTGTAGCAATGACGTTAGAAGGGATTGTGTTCAGTTCTTGTTTTGGAAATTTCCGAGGAGATTTTAGTTAGCAAACTTCCTAATGAGTTGGCTCTCCTCCAGTGTTCTCTCTCTGTAGCATTCTAGTGTTTTATGTGTACCAATAACATTGATTCTCATGTAAAACTAGAACTAGTATTGGTTGTTTCTGTAATTATTGTATGTTCAGTGCTTTGTTACTGCTGTTCTTTTGTCTTTCTTCAGGAATCTTGTAATGCAGTTCAGGAGATAATGCCCTCAGGCCTCAAGTCCAGTTTGCTCGGACCTCGTGTTACCATCTCATACATTTGTCATCTCATAATGCTTCTACAGAGTGCCGAGGTGAGAAGAATTTATACGTTGTATTCTGCTATTGTGCCAATAGGCTTACTTCAACCATACACTATGCTGTATCTCATGACCAGCTCCTCTACAATCCGATATTCAATTTGAAAGGAAACATAAACATGTTCAAAAATTGGGTCGCTGAAATTGGGACTCTTTTAGCTTCGAAGAACAGAGGATATTCACGGCAATCTCCCCTATAGTCTCAGCCATTGCTCTCCGCCTATAAAATTCATGTCCAGAAAAGGCTGCACTTGGAAGTCATTCAAAGACTTGGACCATGGCACGCGCTTACTTCTATCCGCTCCTGGACCTGTGCACTGGTATTCTCCAAACTCTGCAGTCCTACAGATCAAGAACAAACGTTAGTTCATCGGTTTGTTTTTCTTTTGGTGGGTGAGATTAGGAGTAAGATCTTACTTCTGCTTCCACGGGTCATCCCAGTCGCTCCATCCTGATGGAGTTACGACGTTGGCAATGTCACACTGCGAATAGACTGCTCGTGAATAATTTCCCCAAGCTCTTCCCAGGTAGATGCTGCCACTTCCGGTTATCTTACAGTTCGCGAAAGAGAACCCTGTATCTTCATCCGGTGAACTCCTGTGATGAGCTGCTATTGCACCAGTTGTTTCAGCTGTTGAGTGCAGTTCACAATCCTGGTTCAAGTCAAAGTTCAGCATTTACGAGGTCTCTTTTTAAGGGACGAGGAGTAGTTGAAGGTTAGCTAGCGAATACCTTATAGAGTGATCTTGCGTTGCCGCATATAAAATCAACAAATCCCTGAATGTAACACTGGTAAAAGTAGTGAGACCCAGTCTCGTCCAAAAGTGTGTCCTGTGAACCCAAAATCCGAACTCCATAGATCATGGCTCTATCACCAGCTATCCTCAACGCTACAGCCTGCATTCCGTCCCTTCCTGGCACAGCAACTACCGAATTCTGTAGGAGACAAAACCATCATGCACATCTACCAAAATTCCTTCGAATTTGAACTCAGAAGTATAGTAGCTCGATCTCAAATTGGTCAGTACCTCAAAAGTGATGCCACGGGCGCAGAAGTAGTCGGATTCTACGGAGACAGTCGCTGATCCGCAGGTGCCCAGTTCACCCCCGGGGACTTTATCAGAGGCTTTGTCGTTCCAAGTAATAACCGTCTCCGCTGTTCGGTCTGGATTTCCGATGAATGAAATGTAGGGTTTGCTGGCTGGAACAATCACCTTCTCTCTGCATTTCAGTTTTGCTGTCCCGGATGGCAATGAATATATAAAAATTTCTTAGAATTTCAAGCCACAAAAAGGTCGCCGGCTGCCCTCATAAAACCACTTTATATAAGGCGAGCAAGAGAGAGAGAGAGAGTAGCATGTAACTTCTATTACCCACGTCCCTAATTTTGTTTCCCACAATTCGATCACCAGAAAATTGCATGCACAACTCTTGTACATGAGAAATAAACATCCGGGACAGCAAAAATTATGCAAATTTGGTAGCTCACCCCAAATTCACCAAACCCTTAAAATTACTTGACACTCAAACTCCCCGTCCTTGCTCTCCCTATTCACTTTCCACCTGAGGTTTGCGCTCTCACTACCAAATGCGTGTCAACGTTCCCGCTCTCCCAGTCTCACTTTTGTCTTAGGTTCAGGCGGCACAGCCCCACCCCGCCCCGCCCCGCCCCTCCCCTGCTCCTTTAAAGGAAACAGGATCTGGGAAATTATTTGCGGAAAAGCTAGAGAAGCAGCCCGGGTTCAATGCAAACAGGTTGCAAACACACGCACCCACAGAAACCTACCTATAAATCCCAGGAAGAATGTAGATTTTAACTCTCTGCGTATTGAACGGAGGAACCATATCAACCGCTCCTTTTACAGTGACGGAATCGCCATTCCCACTCTGATCAACTACAATCACCCTACTACCCTGATGATACTTCAACCCCAACCACAACCTCAAGCTCTGCTCATGCACCACATCCACCTTCATGTCATCCCAAGTTATATAATCCGGCGCATTCTCTTCCATCCTCGTAAAACGCGCTTCAAGCTCGCCCACAAGCACCAAAGAGACCACGACCCAGATGCTTAAAACACCAGTATTCATCACGAACACGTTTGGTAACAGTATTATTACTGGAGTTGAAGAAGAAGGGGAGGTGGGGGTGAGAAAGAGGTGAAGGCAATAAATAGAGGAGCGGCTGGTGGTGGTGGTGGTAGTGTAATCTCTCTTGTAGTCCTTGTGAGACGTAAGATATGAGAAGATGTGGGATTGCATGTTATGTTAAACAACACTAAAAGTATTTGCTCTTATTAGGAAGTGTGACACACAAGAGATTGCTGGATTTTAGCAGGACAAACTGCAAAGAGACCTGATGAAAGAAGAAAAGGTCAGTCATGAGATTTGTGCTTAGCTTGGGTCACTATTTAATGGGAAGGAAGCTCTCTGAGATTTTGGGTTTCTTTTGGTGGTGATTGAAAGGTGGTTTATTGGGGTTGTGGGGAGTGGCGGTGGGGTTGGGGGGCAGGGTAGCTATGAAACTGCAAGAGGTGTATAACGGTTATGCTTCCTCCTCAGCTTTCATTTTTGTGACTGACCTGGGAGTGAAAATGGGTTTGGGGGGGGGGGGGGACTCTTATTTTGAACGCGTGAACCCATGAATTGCGGTTGCGGGTGTGTTTTGATCCAAGCTAGCCTGCTGCTATGTGGGAACTGGCCAGGTGGGCCCCACAACCGGCCACGTCATAGGGTGGGACAGGGCTCGGGTTCGTTAAAGCTTAGCCAGAACTCGTGATCGATTCATTTTCGTTTTCTGCTTGTTACTCACCGGGTTCAAGAGCTTGGATAACTATCTGTTGCCAGCAGAGACGTTTTTACTCCATTTCTTTCACTGGTTTTGTTTCTTTGACTTTCTAAACTTTTCAGATAGAACTCAAACATTCAAACCTCCTCGAGTTGATCTAAAATAGTACTCCGTAGCCACAGATTATGTAAGTATTGTTTGACTAATCATCTGTTCAATCTGCTTCTGCAAAAAGTCAAAAAGAGGCAAAAATAAGGATTCGGTTTCCCAAAAAGGTTTGATATATCTACGATGACTTGGTGAATGTTGAAGAAGAATATAAAATCCTATGAAGTGCCCAAAACAAGAGATTGCAGTTCTATTGCCTGCACAAAATTAGGGATTACATTAGTGCAATCCCAAACCTACAAAACCAAACCCAACTACGGAGTCCAAAAAGTTCACCGTAGAAGCCCAATTGGACCAACTGAACTAGCCTGGTTTGGAGGCCCAATAGAGCTGGCCTTGGGCCAGAAGCTCTGGACTTCTGGCTCATACTCTTGATAATTCAATTCAGTATCTTTTTTTTGCTATTATTTCAGAAATCCCTTTGGGATAACACCCAGCGGCTCAAAATTGGACTAAGGGAGAGAAGCTCACAGAAGAGCCATGGCTATCTCAGCATCACTGTCGGCAACAACAATCCCGCTTTGCAATTCTTCCACCATTTCTCCGAAACCCAAGTCCTCTGTTGTAAATTTGCCTTCAAATGCCTTGAAGCTACAAAGCCCTAGACTCTCCGGGTCATCTTTTACTAAGGTTTTTGCAGCACCTGAAGTATTGGAGTCTCCGGAAACCATAGATGACCCTGCTGTCTTTGAGGTTCGTAGTTCTGCATTACATGGGGTTATCACCGTACACTGAAGTTTTTCTCTTTTGTCTGGACATGGGTATGAGTATAATCATGCTTTTTTCTGGTTTAATGTTTTTTAATGTTAGGGTGAAGGGGTTGAGGCACCTGCTTCTTCGAAGCTCAGTGTTGGTAATGATGCTGATAAGGTAAAATTTGCTTCCCTCCATGCCACACTTGGTCGCTGTCATAGATTGTTTTATTGAACTTGGTAGGGTGAAATGGTTGAATAACTGAGTAGTGAGATTCTTCGCGAATAGACATTGATTGTTGAGATTATGCATTGTATTTCTGGCAATTGATTGTTGATGCAAAAAGCGTTTGTGACTATTCCTTAAGACATGGGACAAAACCATGAAGTCCTATTGCTTTTTTATCATAGGATACTTATTGCATGAGGTCTACCGAGAGGCGTTTGTATAGCTTCATTTGGCAATTTGGGGGTTTATTGATTTATTTATTTTTGGGGGTTGGAGGAATGTTGGAAATAAATCCTTTCTGAAATTCTTTTGGAATGGAATCACACTTTCTAGCACAAACTAGAAAATTATAGCACACTATAAATAGTAACTTGTTACTAGCTGAATAGGAATGATCTTACCAAACTATATAATCAAGCCGAAGATTTGTCTTAAAAGGTTGATTCGCGCCCCTCGGAACCAGTGGCTCGATGCGATGGGCTTCAGGGCACGCAACCCCTGGGATTAGTCTATAGTATTATCACAATTTGCACGCACTTGCAACAGGGACTCTGGAACGACCCTCTTGACTTTCCTCTTCTACAACTTGTACAATATCAAGTAAGGTGTACACTAAAATTTATCAAAGTGTGTAGGAATTTTGGGAGTAAGTATGTGTGTGCTTTGGTGTTTTGCAAAGCAATTTCAGTAGTGGTTTAAGGCTTTGTTTTTGTTGAAGCCTTTGGCCGAGTGGCCTTTATATAGAGGAAATGAGGGGATGAAGTCTTGGACGAGAAGAAAGCTAAAGATAAGGTGTCGAATTTGTCAACAGAAGGAAGCTATCAGAATGCATCTCCCTTTTCTAGTCAACAAGATAACTTGGCATAATGCATTTGAAATAAGGAGATGTATTTCCAATTTTTTCAACAAAGAGTTAACAAAAGTGGTAGTGGGCCCCACACCTATTTATGTGTTTTGAAACACATACAAAATACAACAATCCCCCACACATTTCAAAACACATACTCGATAAAGGAAGAGGAAAAGAAAGATTATGCATCGACCAGGTGTCACGTGGATTGAACCTTTCCTATGATAAATGAGTAGGAATTCACTGAAATACAATGGTAGAGTGAGTACTCTTTTAACCAGATTCCGCGATGTGAATTGCGCATACTCACCACCATATAATATCTCTAGTCAGGGTTGTTCTCGCTGGTTGACGCTAAATAGCCATGCGTTGTGCCTGGATTTTCTTGTATGCTCTAGCGACATACCCAAGTCCCATAGAGGCGGCTCAACCTCACACACATATAGGGTGGTATCCATCAGGGACTATGCTGCAGCTGAACACCCTATCCCAATAATGAGGGACTATGGACCCATTAAGAGTTATATGCTCATCCTCATACACTGCAGCGGTCACTGTCATACACCATAGGGATAGACTCTTCTTTAAGGACCTCACACCTTAAAGGATATACACAAAGCGACAGTGCCCATCGGGTTTCATGACTTCGTTATTACCTAATGAACCTCATTCACGGGATCGCCGATCACAATAGGTTACGCATCCGTCATTTCATCTCTGAATTTGGGTACAGTCCTATCTTCCTCATGCTTCCATCACGGATTGTTGTATTTTGTACGTGTTTCAAAACACATAAATAGGTGCGTGGCCCATTCCCACTTTTGTTGACTCTTTGTTGGAAAAATTGGAGATAAATCTCCCTATTTCAAATGCAGTCTGCCAAGTTATCTTATTGACTAGAAAAGGGAGATGCATTCTGATTGCTTCCTTTTGTTGACAAATTAGATACCTTATCTTTATCTTTCTTTTCCTCCAAGACTTCATCCCCTCATTTCCTTTATATAAAGGCCACTCGGCCAAAGGCTTCAACAAAAACCAAAGCCTTAAACCACCACTGAAATTGCTTTGCAAAACACCAAAGCACAAACATAGCTTACTCCCAAAATTCCTACACACTTTGTTAAATTTTAGTGTACACCTTATTTGATATTGTGTAAGTTGCGGAAGAGGAAAGTCAAGAGGGTCGTTCCAAAGTTCCTGTTGCAAGTGCGTGCAAATATGAATCTTACTACAGACTAATCTTGGGGGTTGCATGCCGTGAAGCCCATCGCATCGAGCTACTGGTTCCGGGGGGCGTGAATCAATCTTTTAGGACAAAGTTTCGGTTTGATTCTATAGCTTGGTGAGATCATTCCTATTCATCTTGTAACAAGTTACTATTTATAGTATACTGTAATTTTCTTGTTTTGTATTAGAAAGTGTGATTCCATTCTAAAATGATTTATTTCCAACATTCTCAAAGGTTGAGTTCGAAAAATGGAATCGCAACTTCTCAAGTGGTTTCTTTTGTTTTTGAAGAAAATAATTTTAGCACAAAGACGATAGTAAAATCCTTATGGATGGGATCAACCTAAGCCAAAAAAAAACTGCATTTTCTTGATGCGGCGCAGTGATTTTTAACTCTTTAGAGCGCGTAAAAGGATCATGTGAAATGATGGAAGCTTGAGAAAATGGTGGTTGCCAATACCACACAAATGTTTCACTTTGCTTGAAAACTCATTCACGGAGAAGGAGAAAATGCAATTCTTTCCCTAAGCTTGCAAAGATGGGTACATGATCTCCTTTAGCTTCTCAGAAAAACCAACATATGGAAAAATGAAAAAGAATTTCTCCCCTCTTTCTGCTTCCTGAGTAGTTTCGCTCGTACCCATTTCAACTACCAATCCTTGTTTACTGCTTTTAAGTCCAATTGCACTCAACCATAACTTCAGTTAAATGCGTGTGCACGTCTATTTAACATCATCCAAATAAAGGTTTCCTAGTATTTGTTATTTTCCTAAGTGTCTCGTAGTTTTGGACAATGATGTGGACATGTGATGATAATAAGCTGAACTTCTATTTTCTTTCTTTTGGTTCTCAAATGTGGAAATATATGTTTTAGCTCATTTATTACAGCTTTTTTGCATATTTTATTGATTAAGATGCACTTTTACAAAAAAAAATTGTTGCTGTTAGTCATCTTGCTTCATTTTTTAGATGTGGTGAGTGAAGTTAGTTTCATTTGTTTGAACATTGCTTGCAATTTTGACCAAAGATCTATATCAACTCATTGTGGACCTATGGTAGGATGCATTGGGTATCATATCCACATGCAACTTGCTACTAGATAGAAATACTCGATATGCATCCTAAATGCTAAAGTAATTGATAAGTTTCAGTTGTATCCACCACCCCAGGGTACGACACATTCTGTCATCTTCATCCTCCACTCCTCCTCTCGATGTTTTTCCTGCTCTGTTTTCCTATACTTATTCTTCTTCTTAGATTTTGTTAAGACATTAAACAAAAAACAAAATTTAGAAAATCCTCTTATTCAGATGTCTGGATCATGTGTACCATACTTTTGGTTGTACGTACAACATGGAAATTATTGACAGTAGCAAGTATCTTTGGGATTGGTAAATTGTAAATGATTTCCGCTGGGTTAAAGATTTCAGAAAATGATGTTGATCTGGTTGCTAGTATGAAACTAATTGGTTTCTTGATTCGGGAACCTAAAGAATTTCACGGATTTATTGCACATAACCTCTATTACCCAATTGGGGATTTAACATTGGCATTCACATGAGAGCTGTCCTCCCAGTTCAAAGAATTTCTTTTATCTCATTCTGGAGAACCAATTGCTTATTGGTTAAACCAGGAGGACGCAAGGTAATTGCGACATTTGTTGGCAGGTTGCTTAACCCAAGAAATGAAAACAAAAGCTCAGTGATTCATAAACCCAAGAAATGAAAACAAAAGCTCAGTGATTCATAAAATCTTCTATCCATATCTCTTTGCCTGAATGTTTCAAACAAGTGCTGCAATGGCTTGTGTACATGCTTGAATAGGAGCTTGACAAAATATTATAATCATATGCTCATCGACAATGTATATTTTTTATGTAAGTGAACCAGTGTGCCAACATGCAAATTTTCGGTCCTTGTGAGCTTGTATTCAAGACTTCGACCCCAGTATATGTCTGTCACATTGCATAAAACTAAATGTACATTTTGCTCATCGTATGATTGTAACAAATAAAGCATTGTAAATCTTTGCATAACAATGAGAGTATAGGCCTAGCAACTGTTCCTCAGCAAAGATAAGAACTTATCACGATCCTAATAGCTTCTAGAATTTTGAAAAGTAGATTATTTGCTGAATTCTGTTTGTAGATTATTTTGCTTTTGTGCCAGTCCTCCACGAGCCACGGGTGACATTGTGGATCAAGCTCTTTTAACTGATACTGAACTTGTTAACCAATTCCATCTAGCATTGGTCCGTACTCCGTAAATCATGTCTTATTATTTAGTAATTGAAAGGTCTGTGATGCTGTAGTTTGACCTGCTGAACTTTTTATTAGCGAAAGTTGTAAAGGAAAAAGAGGCTGGAAGGACATTTCAGTGGCATGGAACCGTAAAATTTCTTAAAAGAAGAAAACTTCTGAAGTTGTCCTGCTAACATTGTTTTCGTGGTTATATGTGAAAAATGTGGGCTGATTTGACTAGAGCCATGTTTCACATGGTTTTAGGGTGATTTGGGTAACTGAACGAGTGCAAGCTAAAATAGTCACTGCAGGGATGAGGCCAACTATTTATTTCTTGGCTTTTATGTAGCTGTAGCTTTTTATCAGGATACTTATGATCTGATGAAATTTCTTTTTCCTGGTACTCAGATGGCTCCAAAGCAGAAAATCAGGATTAAGCTAAGGTCTTATTGGGTGCCTCTAATAGAAGATTCTTGCAAGCAAATCCTGGATGCTGCAAGGACAACCAATGCAAAGACCATGGGTCCTGTGCCATTACCAACCAAGAAGCGAATTTATTGTGTACTCAAATCTCCGCATGTACACAAAGATGCAAGGTTCCATTTTGAGATCAGAACTCATCAGCGTCTCATTGATATTCTTTACCCAACAGCCCAAACAATCGATTCATTGATGCAGCTTGACCTTCCCGCTGGAGTCGATGTGGAGGTCAAGCTCTGAAGAGCATTACTGCAGCTTTGTGAAACAGTGTAATTTCGACTCTCCCTTTTGATGATTGCGAGCTTTTTGAATTTAAACTTCTGTGTCTGTAGAATGTGTGACAAACAAACATTAGTTGGAGAAGAACGAGGTGAACGCATATCTTTGTATTATAGTTCGAGTAGTTTCATAACCTCAGCTCTATTAAAGGGATACTGAGTATCTAAATTTTGGTAGAAGCAGCTAGTTCCACTTGTTTAGTTGCTGGATGGTACACTTCTCCATCTCTTAGCAATAGAATTATCTCTAGTCGTAAATAGTAGATGCTATGTTGTCTCCTCATCGTTTCATTTGATTTGGTAAATCAAAGCTCTGAAAGCAGGTAATGGCAGAGTCCATAATTTTCAAACTCCAAAGAAGGTGGTTCCGCTTGTCTTGCATATTCTTTACTGGTGAGAATCCTCTTCAATGTTCTTTCCTTCAGCCACTCGGCTCCTCTGCACTTCAAGAAACTGTTCCGTCTATATCATCTCCCTGATGGCTCTGTCAAGGGGCAGAAGCTCCAAAATGTTCAGTTGTCCCGCTAGTCACATGGATCTCGTTTCCAAGAATGTGCAGTTGACATGCTCAATTTAGGGGAAAATGTCCTACTACCGGGCAAAAACATTCACGCCTTAATCGTGGAATTATTTATCTTGGTTGTTTATCTCCATGCATAGAGTTGTCAAATGGGCCGGGCGGCCCAGCCCGACCCGGCCCCTTTCTGGCCTGGGCTAGCCCGGCCCATACATGAACAGTGCTGGCCCGGCCATTTTGGGCTTAGGGTCTGGGCCAGGCTTGAATTTTTCAGAAAAAGCCCGGCCCGAACAATGGCCCGAAAAAGCCCAGTTTTGGCCCGAGTTGGCTCGGGTTAGGCCCGGCCCGGTTCTGGCCCGATTCTGGTCCCCTTCTTCACTTTTGAAAATCTGATTTTCCTCTCCTTCCCCCCCTAAATTCCACTTTCCCCCCCCCCCCCAACAGCAAAATAACGGCTACTTTGGGTAGTATTTTGGTCCAAGTTTATTTTTTCAACTCTTTTAAGGTTTTTACACTCTTACCCTCCCCAACAACTATAAACGGATAGTTTTTAAGGGTATTTTGGTCTTTTGTGAAGTTTCAAAAATCTATAAATTCACACAATTTCTCTCTAATTTTTCACACCAATCTTCTTACTCTCTCTTATATAAACATTCTACATTTCTACAAGCTTTGCTACTCTTGCTAATTACTACTCTTATTTACTAATTAGTACTCTTGCATATTATTACTCTTGTTTACTAATTACTACTTTTGCTAAATTTTAATTACTAACCACTCCTTTTATTAATTTGTTACTCTCTAATTCTTTTGTCTAATAATTAGTAATTAGTGAATTTTTATATTTATCAATTACTATTACTAATTTTTTTTAATTACTAACTCTCTCCAATTTCGAATTACCTTCAGTGATTCATTTGTTACTCTTTAATTCTTTTAATTGTTATTTTTAATTACTAATTACTACTCTTATACTTGTGTATTTAGTTACTCTTACTAATTTTATTTAACGTCAAATATGGCTAGATTATTGAAGAAACTGAAGCGTGGATCATCATCACGAAAAACATCATCATCATCACAACACCACCACCACCACCACCAGCACGAGCGCCAGCACCACGGCCATCACAAACACCAATCCAAGCACCACCACAACCATTCGTTCCTGGACGAATGAGTACAGGCTGTATGATAGATACCCAAGCCAATTGGGAGTTCAATCAAAACATTCCAGATTTTGAATACACGCCTGATCAAGACCCCCCGCATTATAGTCAAGGACGCAGCTCGGTTGGCGAAGCTACTACTCCGTGGCATAATCTTAACCCTATGCCTGGTCATGATGAAGAAGGGCCGAGCAATGCCTCCGGTAATGAGCCAGAAGTCCAAAAGGGAAAAAAAAAAAAGCCGAGTGTTGGAATCATTTTGATGTAGTTACGGTGGACGGCATCCGAAAAGCTCGATGTAAGTACTGTGCTAAATTATTTTCGTCTGGTAGTGGTAATGGACATCTTAACAGGCATTACCCTCAGTGTGCACCTCGACAAGGCCACGTCGAACCTACCCAAACGCAGTTATCTTTTGACGGTAAGTTATTTGTTTATAATCAGCGAGAGCAAAGAGACGGTCTCGCTGAATTTGTTATTCACGATGAACAAGCCTTTTCTTTTGCCGATAATGCTAAGCACTCTAGATATATGAACACATACGTTCAACCTTTGTACAAAAAGGTTCATAGAAACACAACTAGATCCGATGCACTCCGACAGTATAATGCTGCTAAAGCACGCCTGATCGATTATTTCGATAAATTTAACGGTAAAGTTAGTCTTACTTCTGATATTTGGCAATCTCCGTTTACTTTTGTTAGTTATACTTGTGTGACAGTCCATTGGATTGATGCAGATTGGATTATGCACAAGAGAATCATCGCTTTCGAGCTCTTTCCTTTTCCGCATGATGGAATGAACATTGCTACTATTATATTAAAAGCATGTACCACGTTTAAATTAAAGGATAAGATTATGAGTATTAGTTTTGATAATGCTTCTAACAATACAGCTGCTGTTGATGCTTTACAGGAGGCCTCAAACATGTACTTTCTGGTAAATTATTTCATGTTCGTTGTGTTTGTCATATAATTAATTTAATTGTTCAAGATGGTTTAGCTGCTGCAGGAGATATTCTTGTCAAAATGAGGGGTATGACGCGTATGTTAATAGTTCGAGTCCGAGAACACAACAATTTAAAACGTTGTGTGTTGAATATAATATGCCTCGCAGGAGAGCAGTTACAGATGTGGTCCACAGGTGGAACTCTACATACCATATGCTTTTACACATTCTGGCATACAGAGAAGTCTATACGCATTTTCTACTAACCCAGTTCCCAGCCGGCTTGCCAACTCAAGAGGAATGGCAGATGGCCACATACCTAGCTGAATTTTTGGAGGTATTTTACACGTCTACCAATTTATTGTCTGGTACGTACTATCCCACCTCTCCTCTCGCTGTAATAGAAATTCTCAAGATGGCTACAATGTTAACAAAATGGAGATATATAGGACCCTTTGAGGAAATAGTAAAAGTGATGGATAAAAAGTTTAATAAATATTGGAGTGAACTGCCTGTTGTTTTTGCTGTTGCTACTTGTTTAGATCCTAGGTTAAAGTTGCATGGCGTGAACGTCTCGATACAAGAGATATCGATATTAATGTGCCACCCAGTAGAGGATACAACCGCACTCACAGCGAAAGTGAGCAAGACATTTGAGGAACTGTTCAACCTCTATCGTAATTCGTGCGCGGACGAGCTTCATCATCGACTGCTGAGAGGTATTATGCGCCATACCTTAAGGGCTTTGAACATCTAGTAGCAAGACAACTACCAGGTGAAGGTACTTCTAATTCGGCAGGTTCGTCTACTTTTTCCTCTTTTAATGAGATTGGTGTATATTCAAATACTGATCATTATTCTGATTTATCAATGCAATAACATGTTAAATTTTTGGAAACAAAATCAAAACATGTATAAAACTTTAGCTCAAATTGCACGGGATGTACTGCCAGTGCAAGCCTCCACGGTTGCTTCAGAGTCGGCATTTTCAGCGAGCGGGAGGGTTTTGGATGACAGGAGGAGTCGTCTTAACCCCGAGTCGCTCGAGCTATGTGTATGTTGGAAGGATTATCTTGATGCGAAATACCGCGAGCAAGATAAACCGATTGATGATAGGAAGAGCAGTGACTCGGATGTTGAAGTACTTCCGGATGATTAGGTAATTTCTTTTTATTTTCCTTCTCTTAAGTTTTAAGAATAAAATTTCTCACAAAATATTTTTTTCATATATATATATATATATATATATAATATAATAAGTTTTTACAAGCAAGATAGATATTTTTCCGTGTATATATATATATATATATATATATATAGGTAACTTCGCCTGTTTGTTTACAAGCAGCTGGTCCCAAGTCGGATAAAAGGAGGAGGGCCTATAAACACATTTATCTTCAATGTAAATGATTTATAATGAAATAAAATGATAAACCTATAGTACAATTTGCTTAAACAATAACAACAAATTATCATAATTAAAACCTTACCTTGAATAACAAGAAAATGCCAAAAAAAATTAAAAAAAATTTGGGCCCGGGCCCAGCCCAAGCCTTGCCCTAAATGTTGGGCCTGGACCGGGCCCAGATATCCCCAGAACCAAGCCCGGCCCGGCCCGGTTGGCAGCCCCCTTGGCTCGCCCCCAGCCCGATTTGCTGGAGGCCGGATGGGCTTGGGTGGGGCCGGCCCAGGCCCGATGGGCTTGGGCTGGGCGGGCCCAAGCCCGGCCCATTTGACACCTCTAGCCATGCACCAAGATTTCCCTTTTGAGTTGCCTACTTACTTGCATTGCCACTCAAATCAACCCATCCAATCTAACCCAGAAACATTATGTCATGTGGTTCTGCTCTTATCGAAACAAATCTCTCCTCCTCCCCTTATACAGTGATCACAAATTGTCGATCAGGTTGTTTTTGATATTTTTATAGACATCTTTAGTAATAATTTTTAATTATATTTTTGAACTCAGTACTTTAAAAAAACCGGTTACCATCAAATTGACACTACACTTATAGAGCTTGTAAACTATTCTTAGTACTCGAGGTACAGCTAAAGTATTTCCAGCCCAAGATTCTTTACAGGTTGAGCAAGGAAAAGGAGCGAAGAGGAGAACCAAAAAAGCAAAAAGAAAAAAAGTGTAAAGATTCCTTGGGAAGTGGAGAAGATTTTTGATGTGAAGTGATAGTTTCTGTTGGAGATGGTGAAGGGCATTTTGTGATGCCCAGTTCACTTGCCAAGTACCAGTACTGGCTGAGCTGCCCTACCTATCATATCATATCATATCATAGAGTTGCTTTTGTTTGAAAGGTCATCAAAGGCCTAGCCGTGTGGTTCACTCACATAGTGGCCAGGGCCAGGCCACACATGTTATTGCACTTCAAAAAGTCTTATGCGGTTCATTTTATATGCATATTTGGTGGGTTCTAGAGAATTGACATTTTCATCTTTTATTTGTCATTTGTCTTCATTTTTGTACCCACAAAAAAAGAGAGAGGAGAGTTTTACAAAGTGAAGCGGAGTTGGGTCCTCTTGGCCGTGTGCTAACATCTTTCTAGTAAGCTAAGGTCTCGTCTGTATTCTGCGCTTCATCGTAAATGGATGTTGTTTTAGGGAATTAATTTATTGCTTGGACAAGGTATTAGCTGCTTTATTTTGGAGTTAAATATCAGTAAGGTTTTAGAGTTTTTACTATGGTTTACCTGAATTTTTTAACTTTTTAGAGAACATTTAAAGCATTTGGTTCGATTAATTAAACCTTATTACATTCGAATCGATGCTTGAAATCCAACGAATTGAGTCAATTTACGCCTAGAAACACAGAGGCTTAGAGAGTAAAAGATACATATATTCACTTCGATATCTCCAGATGCTTAGAATTCTAAATAGGAACATTACATTTGTGTTGTAAGTTTTCGTATATGATCATCTAGTAATCACAAGAATCAATAATCAGTAAACCAGATTCAATCAAAGATTTGATTGTTACTCAAGAGCACCCTTACAATGAAGTACTTTCACAATTACTTACGACATTACTATTTAAATAATTACACTAAAGTGTATTAAAATCAGATAATAATAGAGAGATTAAACCTTTGAAACGACCCCATAACCCACGTTCTTCATTTCTCTCGCTCAGAATTTTCACGAAACCACCGCAACGGAGCGCTTCGGGGTCAAAACGGTCATCCTCCTACACAATTCCTCAGGAATGTGAAAACAGACTTTGACGTTTATCCATTGTAATATTCCAGGTTTCCGTGATGGCTTTTCATGGAAGCCGACATGTTGTTTTAAAAATTGGTGGCACAAGAAATGGGATATCTAGCAAGAGCGGCTTACTCCCAAGTGACTTAGGGAATCTGATTCGGTATCCGTAGGCCACTTGCACCATTGGGGTCCTATCTTCTTCATCCACCAACATAGATTTTATTACTTTTTGAATTGTCTACCGAATCTTATCGATTTGTTCTGTCTTATACTGTTTGAAAACTTCTAACTCGAAATCTAACAAATATGCCTTGGCTCGGCTTAGTATTGATCATGGAGGTGTGGGCGGAAGCACACGAATTTTATGTGTTGGAATACTTATTGTTAGCTTTCCGACGTATGATTTTATTATATTAGTCGGTTTGTGATATAGTTTTAATTATCATTCCTAAGTTAATTTGGAAACTTATATGATGTGTTCTAGAATGATAAAACCAACGTCATTTTAACCGCCGTTTAGCAATTACAATGATAGAATCTTTAAAGGTATGGTTGTTCAAAAAGCATTTATGAATAACTACACGATGATTGGAAAACTAAATTTCATGTTAGTGTCGCTCTAGTTAGAAAGATTTTGACTCCAAGATCAAACAATGAATTGTCACATACGTGAGATGAGCCATAAAACTCAAACGCATGTTTGCATTTTTACCTCTCACCATCTCTATTCTAGCATTACCTGTGGACGGTCAATAAATTTGTGACGCAAGAGATGCAGCTCGTGAACGTCATTTTGCAATTGTCTACAATGAGGGTGAAGCTCGCAAACTTTAAATGTTGAACTATTTATTAGCAACTTCTTGACGTGGAATTGTATCTCAACAACTCTCGGGGAAGGAGGAGTTCTTCTTTTAATGAGTTCGCTTTATATTATTCGTTTTGTTTTATAATTTTAATTGTTATTCTCAAGTTCATCTAGAAACTTATATGATGTGCATATATGCGCTCTAAAATGATAAGAATAACGATTCATTGTAACCGTTCTTTATCTTTTACTGTAAAATCTCGAAAGATGTAGATGTTTCATAAAACCATGAACTGCAAAGATGCCCCTCTTCGTCTCATCCTGGAATCTTCTTCAAGGGCCGTCTAGCTTTTAATACCTGTTGATCTTTCTACAAGCACTGGCGGAGCCAGGAAATTATTTTAAGGTAGGCACCAAAATCTCAATATGAAATTAACAATTTTAACAACATCAATTGCCAAATTCCTAATTACAAATTTTAAGTCTCAAAATTCAATTGTCACATTTTAAATTGATACAGAAAAGGAAAAGTCCGCTGAAGTAAAAAATTTAAGAATCAATCACCATTAGTATCGTCATTGATAAATTAACCTGCTGATTGCCGTCCATGAGTGTTGACGCCGATAGCCTGCGAATCGGCCTTGCGGCCATGCCTAAGCATGTGAAACTGTGACTTTTTGCTTTGGGTACTGTGACTCGTGAGCCCGTGACTTGCCTAGTTTGCCGAGGCAGTGTCGTTGGCTATTGAGAGCAAACCGGGCAGTGTCGTTGGCTATTGAGCGCGTGCCAACGTGAGGTAAGACTGATGGACAATGAGGGAACTGAGGAGGAGGCGGTGTTCTCCTGTCCTCATATGTGCCTTTAAGGCTTTGAAAGCATTGAGATTTTGGAAATCGTAGAGAGTAATTATAAATTATTTTATGTGTTGAATTCATGCGTAGACTAAGTTTTTTATTTGTGTAAGCTTAGCATTTTAAATGACTAAAATGATATTTGTTAAACCATCTTTGAAATTCTTAGGTACATTAACATGTAAAATGACCACGAATACGTTTCTTAAATATTTTCTAAATTTTTAGATGGACACTTTTATCATTGGAGATAAAATATAGCATATAAAGAAGAAAAGTTATAGAGAAACAGGTGGGCACCGGCCCACCGGTGGCCCCCCGCTCCGTCCGCCACTGTCTACTGGGGAACTCCAAATCACTCTCACCCCCCATTGATGCCCACTACTCTCTTAATTAGGAATGTTCTCCCATCTTCCATTCTCCCCTCTAGACTTTCCGAATCTTTTTTTTTTTTTCCCTTTTTTGAGCTCTTTTATCTTTGAATCTATACTTCAAAATTTGCTGACCAAGCACTAGTTTTCATGTTTGCCACCGCTCTCCCTTGTGCCCTGCAATAGATTAGCATCCACGTTACCTTGAAGCCTAAGCTCTCCTCCACTTGGAGCAAGAGTTTCAGGTCATCTACCAATACCTACAAAACGAATGAAAAATTAAATTTCATTTTAGTATCGTTTCTGTTAGAAAGTTTTTAACTTTGACATCAAACAATAAATTCGTCGTGTACACGATAAGAATCAGACACATGTTTGTATCTTACTCTCATTTTCTCTGTTCCAGGATTAGTTCTCAATGGCCGATAAATTTATAACGGAAGAAACATAACTAATCGCTATCAATTTACGTTCACCTATAAGTACGGCGCCACATGATATACAAGAATTAATCGAACTTACAAGTTCTGAGCATGTCGACCTGAAGTGTCCCCCCTAAAACACTAAGGCCCCGTTTGACAAAATTTTTTTCCCTCTTTTTTTTTTCAGTTTTAAAAACTGAAAAAAAAAAGCGTTTGGTAACCATTTTTTTTTCAATTTAAAAAACCAGTTTTTAAACTGCAGAGTAAAAAAAAAACTCCAAAAACTGGTTTTTTTTTTCACTTTTGGTTTTTTTTTTTCGACCACCACCACCACCCTCCCACCGCCGGCAGCCACCTCAGGCGACCACCGCCGGAGACTGCCGGCCGCTGGCAGCCACCTCCGGCCGCCGGCGACCACCGCCGGAGACTGCCGACAACCACCTCCGGCCGCCGGCGACCACCGCCGGAGACTGCCGACAACCACCTCCGGCCGCCGGCAGCCACCGCCGGAGACTGTCGGCAGCCATCTCCGGCCGCCGGCGACCACCGCCGGAGACTGCCGGCAGCCACCTCCGGCCGCCGGCGACCACCGCCGGAGACTGCCGGCAGCTACCTCCGGCCGCCGGCCACCACCGCCGGTGACTGCCGGCAGCCACCTCCGGCCGTCGGCCACCACCACCACCACCGTCGACCACCGCTACGCCCCACCACCGCCACCGCAAACCACCAAAAAAAAAAAGTCAAAATAAAAAGGGTTACCAAACACCAAAAAAAAAAACCTCAAAAAAAAAGGGGTTATCAAACACCCACTTGTTTTTATAAAAAAAAAATTTTAAGCTGCTCTTTAAAAAACTGCTCTTTAAAAACTGAAAACCAAAAAAAAAATTTTGTCAAACGAAGCCTAAAAGTAGTCACATTCATTGGGCTGCTTTTCACGGATACATGAGGGTCGAATGAACCCTCAAAGAACTGAAAACCAAATTCACTTATAGTTGTAACGACGACCACCTGGCCCCCAGAAATCAGCACTGTTAGTCTACACCTAAATTTAATTTTAGGGATAAGGAACAGTCTAGAAAGAGTGGCGTCATCACAAACGTCAGACACCTTTTTAAGCTTTCTTTTTGGTCAAAGTCAAACTCCTTCCAATCTCTCCCCCACTTGCGGAAGTATAAAAGCGCTTACCTAATCCAAAGGACTATTATTATGTTATGTTTTTAATTAAGACAAAACAATACCTATCCCAATGGGAGATTTTCCTAATATCTATGACTTGTAAAAGATTTACCTTGTTTCTTTGACACAGACCATGATGGTCAAACTTGGTCAGCACAGGAAAGCTCTGTTGCTAGCTAGCTAGCTACATTTTTATAACAGGTTAGATTTTCATTATTGAAGGATGATAGCGTTACGTATGAAAATGAGAGCGTATTTAAGTTTCAATTTAAATGATGTTCAATCAGCTCTCTCAAGAGCAAATTAATTTTGGAGATGACAAACGCAACACAAATGAACAGAACAGTGATCAACCAACTTTTGCACTTCTTATTAATCAAGATGGACTCGAGGGCTTTCGGTTGATAGACTCAATATAATTTAGTTTTCTTTATAATCAAGAGTTATAGATTAATCTCATCCGAATTCATTGATAATGAAAAATATCAAGTACGTTGTTTGATCAGGTATAATACGAAGTGCGCTAACGGGGATCGGAAACACTTACTCTAACTGGTGTATTGATTTGCACCACCCATTTGCTACCTTGCTTTAACAGGGAAGTCGAAATTTGAAGCGCTATAAATAGAACTGGCCGTGCCTCCCTGAGGAACCAACGGAACACTTCCACAATTATATCCTGTGTTTTCCTGTTCATAAAATATATTAACTATTATCCACTTCCAATTTTACTCCAGGCAATCTCACAAAAAAAGTAGAAGAAAAATTCCACTTCCATGAAAGTTCTGGTCTTTGCACCATACACGCCTCTATATACCCCCTTCCCCTCTTCCTCACAGCCCCTAACGCCTATGTCCCCATATTTTCTTGGCTCGCCCATTTCACCTGAACCACTATTCTTTCCTCTCAAACGGGGGAAAGTCCCCACCACCATGGCTGCTTGCGTTCAAGCTTCAAGAACAGACACTTGTGACCCAAAGAGATCCCAGCTTGAAGACCGCCGACATGGCTTCCACGATCTTGTTTCCTGCGCACCTATTACGCAGGATCACCAAAAGATTTACAGAACTTCCCCTGAGGAAGATGAAGGTCAAGAAGACTTTGTGTGGCTGACAATGAAAGGAGAAGCTAGATCCGACGTGGAACAGGAACCCATCTTGTCAAATTACTATTTTACCTCGATCTTGAATCATGGTTCACTGGAGAGTGCTCTAGCCCATCATCTCTCAATGAAATTGAGCAATTCTAGTCTTCCCAGCGGTACCTTTTATGATCTTTTCGTGGGTGTGCTTGCAGAGGATGAAGAAATCATCATAGCTGTTAAAGAGGATTTGATGGCAGTGAGGGAGAGGGACCCGGCTTGTATTAGCTATGTGCACTGTTTCTTGAATTTTAAGGGCTTTATTGCATGCCAGGCCCATAGGGTTGCACATAGGTTGTGGTCACAAGGTAGGAAGATTTTGGCACTCTTGATACAAAATAGGGTGTCTGAGGTGTTTGCTGTGGATATACATCCGGGAGCGAAAATTGGCCGCGGTATCTTGCTTGATCATGCCACAGGATTAGTTATCGGAGAGACGGCTGTTATAGGTGATAATGTGTCAATTTTGCATAGTGTGACATTGGGTGGAACTGGCAAGGCCTCTGGTGACAGGCATCCAAAAATTGGTGATGGGGTATTGATAGGAGCAGGGACTTGCGTGTTGGGAAATGTTAGGATTGGAGATGGGGCTAAAATTGGTGCTGGGTCAGTGGTGTTAAAGGAGGTACCTGCTAGGACTACTGCTGTTGGTAACCCAGCTAGGTTGATTGGAGGGAAGGAAAATCCAACTAGGTTAGATAAAATCCCTAGTCTTACCATGGACCATACATCTCATATATCCGAGTGGTCTGATTATGTTATTTAGGAGATAGCCACATTTTTGTTCATGGGTCACTTTTCACTACTCTATTGGACCTTGGGGGCTTTGTTCTTGTTTTTAAGTGAGAACCTAAGTTCTCCTATTAGCAGACATATCCTTTTTCAGTCGATGATGTACTATCATGCTTAGTCGAGCTCTTCATGTACCCAAGTAAATACAGTTCTCTGAATAAAAATGCTCTTTTGGTCTTCGAGTTAATATTATTGTTCGAGTTTGATCATCTTGTGAATTTCAAAATGCACCATTTGTCTGATGTAAAGCATGGACTCTCAGTATTTACTTGTTGAAAACGGCGTTGCAAGTTCTTCTGCTAGGCACTCGGAAATTTGGCACCAATGTCCACATTTGGTGCCCCTTTCGAAGCTTCTCTGTTTATCACAGTGTTGCGACGATCACCATGTACCATGGTATGATATAAGGTGTTCTCTCTTTTATCTTTCCTTGTTATTATCTTCAACTGAATATCTGATTCAGGCTTCTTAGCAGGATAGGGCATTCAGAAGCAATTCCGTCCATTATTGGAGTGAGAACTTTCCTTGTTTCTTTCAGACTAAGGTATGCTCTGTCAATCATTCAAACTCTACCCTGATACCTGAATTTATGGCTGTCATACTTTATACAATAACTAATTTCTGGCTTTGGCCTGGCTTTATGTGCTTGAAAAGATCATTGTGTCGTCTATGGGACCGCTTAATAAAAGATTGGAAAAGTGAATAACTTCAATCATTGTGTGAAAGTATAAACCTAAGGTTTTGTATAGCTTTATTCAAGCTCCTATATTAGCTTTAAGCAAATCTGGAATTATTCTCTATATCGCTTAATGCAGGATTGGATATTAGCTTAAAGTGCTCCTGCTCTTAAGTGGAGATTCACGGAGGTCAAGAATTTTAGGGAGTTTTTGACCTAGGACACGATCGATGAAAGAGCCGGGGACTGTTGAGGTCAGTATGTCATTTGGCATAGATTAGTCAAAGCACATGAGAAATGAAGTGTGCCAAATAATCAAAATTGAAAATCATGTCATTACTTGGTCGTCACTTTGCCATCTGTGTTAAAGTTTGATGCCACCAATTGCTTGTGGGAGTTGTGAAGTACGAGTAAGATAATATAACAGGGGGAACACGATTAAAGGAACTCAGTATCTCCGGACCTCGAGCTGGCTGTTTCAACCCTGTGCATCTCTGACTTCAGAGAATCCAAAATTCTGGTTTTTTCTTTTCCATCTAGATCCAGCATATCTGACTTACATTAAGCTCTTACTTTCTGTGGACTACCTCGCATGTTGATAGCGTGAAGAATCAAGAATCGAATAAAACTGGATAAACTCCAAAGCTTTTTCACCAAATACCCCAGAAGGCTCTCTGCAACCGTTGCTTTGTTCCCTCAATGGAACTCCTACTGCCATCCTTCTCAATTTTTTTTGGCTTCTTCCTCTTTGTGTTTATGCTAGTCAATATGCAAAACAGATAAAAAACCAATTGACTGAACTTCACCTCGAGTACCATCGAATACCTATAATTTGAAACATGCACCATTTAGCAGGCTCTCTACTACATCATGCCTCAGAAACTTGGCCCAGAAACATGGACCCCTGATGCACCTACAACTCGGTGAAATTTCAACTGTCGTGGTTTCTTCACCAGAAACTGCAAAAGAAGTGATGAAAACCCATGACGTCATCTTTGCTTAAGGCCTCATCTTCTAGCATCAAACATTGTGTCCTATGATTCGACAAATGTTGCATGCGCTCCATATTGTGAATACTGGATACAACTGTAAAACATTTGGTATCAGAGTTTGTAAGCGCAAAATGCATACATTCCTTCGACCAATAAGAGAAGAAGAGGTATCAAATCTTATTGAATTGGTTGCTTCTCACTCTAACATAGGATCACCTATCAATCTCACTGAGAATATTTACTCTTTCCATATATGGTACCACCTCAAGGGCAGCGTTTGGTGAGAAAAGCAAGGACCAAGAAACATTCATATTGGTGATCTATGTTACATGGACTCGGTACGAGTGTCCTGATCGGATACGTGTCCAAGTGTCGGACTCGTATAATTTTGAAAACACAAAACACGGGGACACGGCAAAATGTTCATACTTATTATTGATTTTTAGTTATTTCGAAGGCAAAAAGCTGTTTTATGTGATGCATTTGGTTTTAATTGACAACTTATCTCCACTCAAAGTAACTACTAATTAAACAAAAGATTATAAGATAGTATCATAATGGCATATCTTATGAGATGTGTCGGACACATGTCCCATACCCATGTCCAAGCGTTGAGTGTCCGACACGGGTACTTCACGCAAAACCGAAGAGTCCATGTAACATAGTTGGTGATTAAGGAAGCTGTAGTGGTGTCAGCAGGCTTCAATATTGCTGTTGCGTTTCCTTCCATTAAATTGCTGCATTCTATCAGTAGCATGAAGCCCAAACTTTAGAGATTGCAACAGGAAGCAGACAGGATAGGTGAAAACATCATCACTGAACATAAAGTGGCGGCAACAAAGAACTATGATGATGAAGCATATGATCTGGTAGACGTTCTTCTAGATGGAAAAGATGAGTTTGCCTTAACGACCAACAACATCAAAGCAGTTATCCTGGTTAGTAACTTGGAGGCTTCTGATATAATTTTTGTTTTATGTTGTATATGTACTTCCAGCTAATAATTTTCAATCCAAGTGGAGCATAAACCAAATTCAAGTAGTTCATTTACCTTGTCCTTAACATGCAATCTGTAAGAAGACTCCTAAGTATTCTACGCAAGGAACAACATTTAAAGTTATTAGTTTCATCTATTTGAATTCAAATTCATCAAATTTCTGTCAGGACATTTTCAGTGCTGGCAGTGTGGCATCAGCTAGGGCTGTACATTAGAAAATTTCAGAAATGCTCAAACACCCCAACATAATGAGGAAGGCACAAGATGAGGTGAGAAAGATTTGTAATAGCAACGGGAATGTTGATGAAACTGGCACTGATGTCCTAATACTTGACCTCAGTTATCAAAGAGACTCTTCGCACCAGCTCCTTTATTACTCCCAAGAGAATGTGGGGAAAGATGTGACATTAAGGGATATGAAATCCCGATAAAAACAAGAGTCATAATTATTGCATAATTGGATGGGATCCCAAATACTGTACTCATGCAGAGTGCTTTACACCGTAGAGTTTCCTTGATACTTCAATTGATTACAAAGGGATGAATTTTGAGTATATTCCATTTGGTTCGGAAAGGAGGATATGGCCAGGCATACCTTTTGCTCTAGCTAATATTGAGCTTTTACTTGCCCAATTCCCAATTCCTGTACCATTTTGATTGGAAGCTCCCCAGCGGAATGAAGCAAGAAGAAGAGGCCTTTGTGACAGTTCGAAGGAAAGATGACCAGGACCTTAATGTTATTCCGTTTGCTTATCAACCATAGATGTAGTTTGAGATTCTGTTGTATCATTGTTATTAAGAAAGGGAAGTGTTTGCTATGAGTAGACCCCTGTTGATTCGATGAGAGCTATTGAATAGGATACCACTGAATCAACCCCTCTCAAACTGTCAAGAACATCTACACCCTAGACACTAACCCGTCACTGTTCCAAGGCATTCCTATTCAAGTTTTTCAAGTGGGAATTTCCCCATTGGAAATTGGGTGGATCTGAATCGAATGGACGGGAAATAAGGTTTTGTTCTTCGTCAAATTCTTTGCTTGTCATCCTTGTTTGTTGACTTCAATAGTCTGCACACAGGCTGTTGAGGGGAAAAATGGAAATTATAAGTTTACTAGATACTCAAATTAGGAAATTGAAGTCGTTCTTTGATCATTTTTCTGGTTTGAATTTGAAGTTTGAAAACGTTTCCTCTATTTTGAAAGTTGTCTAGAAGTACCCGAAACTTAGAAAGAGAGCTTGAACCAGGGGTTGTTTCGACGATCTTACAAACTTGACGTCTAATTTCAGCCCCACCAAGAAGGGGTAGCTTTCTGTAGAGCACCAGCCTATCTGACTTCCCTTTAGCATTTACTTTCTCTAGGTGTTGGGAAAGTGACCGTAGTCCATTGTTCGCGACTGTGTGTAGGTAAGTAGGACAGATTCTGGCAAGCAATTTTGGAGTCTCATTACCCGTTCAAGGGGACTGCCGATCGCATCAAAGGAGTTTCTCTGGTTAGTTCTTTTTTGGCTTCTGTGGAATATGTTTCTGTGCTTCTTACCTCCAATTTAAGTTCAACGCATATAACTCTCGAATGAACCGAACTCGTCCGCACATTTGGAAGTTCTTTTCTTGGTCCTCATTTCTCAGTATGCATTTCTTTGCAATGACTTCATGTTTCATCCATCCTGTACAAGAAAACCGCATATGTCAGAAGTTTTTTTGAGCTTAATCTGACAACATTAGCAGCTTTACACTCGAATAAAGATTGGAGGTTCTAGTTCAACTTTTGGTTCCCGTAAGGTTACCTGTGAGATGGAAAGTTTTGACTAAGAAATCACTTGGTAGTAAACCCTTATAAAAATCTACACGAAGAGAAGTGTGCTAAGTGTTATTTCTGGTATTCATTCGGGCATTTGCATGCCAAGTTTGATCTCATCGAATTACTCTCGTCTACTTAAAGTAGTTGTGAAGTAGAAGAGATTATATCAGGATAGAAAAACAGTTGGGAGTAAGCCTTACCTCTGGTGGTAACTTGAGCTGCCTGTTACTACCATGGTGTGTGTACAACTCCGTTCTCTCTGCCCACCCCCACTTCCCTTCGTCCTTATATAACGGGACAGGATCTACCTAAAGCATCTGTTTAATAACAGAGTTACTAGAGTAGGCAACAAAGAACAGAACTCAACTGAACTTTACAAAGGTATATTGCATGTGCAAACAAGAAGCATCTTTTGGAACAGCCAAGCTGTTTCTCTCATTCTACTAAAAAAACTCAAAAGGTCGACTTCACCAGAGCAGCTGGATGTGCTTAGGTTCCGGAGAACTTGCATAATACCATATCACATATGAAACCTTTGTACTATCCACCACACACTACTCTATTGATAAAGTTCCAATTGCCATCCTTCTCAATCCTCTTGGGGTTCTTTCTCTTTGTGTTTATGCTACTCAAAATACGAAACAGATCCAAAACCATCGACTCAACTTCAAATTTACCACCAGGGCCGTGGAAGCTACCTTTTATAGGGAGCATGCACCATTTATCAGGCTCTTTACCCCATCATGCCTTGAGAGATTTGGCCAAGAAACACGGACCCCTGATGCACCTGCAACTAGGCGAAGTTTCTGCTGTTGTTGTTTCTTCTCCAGAAACTGCAGAAGAAGTAATGAAAACCCATGACGTCATCTTTGCTTCAAGGCTCCACATTCTTGTATCAAAAGTCATATGGTATGATTCAACAGACGTCGCCTTTGCTCCATATGGTGAATACTGGAGACAGCTGCGAAAAATTTGTGCACTGGAGCTTTTAAGCACAAAACGTGTTCAGTCCTTCCGATTGTCGAGAGAAGAAGAGACGTCGAGTGTCATAGCATCGATAGCTTCCAGTTGTAAACCAGAATCACCTGTCAATCTTACTGAGGCAGTGTACTCGCATGCATTCGGTACTACCTCAAGGGCGGCCTTTGGTAAGAAAAGCAAGGACATAGAAGCATTCATATCACTAGTTAAGGAAACCACAAAAGCGGGGGCCGGCTTTACTGTTGCTGATGTGTATCCTTCCATTAAACTGCTTCATTTGATCAGCGGAGTCAGACGCAACGTAGAGAGCTTGTATCAAGGAATAGACAACATATTTGAAAGCATCATTAACGAACATAGAGCAAAGGGTTTGAAGGGCGAGGGTCAAGCGTACAAGGATCTGGTAGATGTTCTCTTACAATATCAGGATGGCAAAAATGACTTCGCCTTGACAACCGACAACATCAAAGCTGTTATCATGGTGAGTACCTTTTCAAAATAGTCAGTGCTCATTATGCAGATAAGTTCTGTGATCCAAGAATGAGGTTTTCTTAGCTGCACAAAATTGACTCATGGCATCATTTCTCTATCAGGACATCTTCAGTGCTGGGAGTGAGACATCGGTGACAACGATGGATTGGTCAATGATATAAATGCTCAAGAACCCAAGCGTAATGAGGAAGGCACAAGATGAGGTGAGGCAGCTTTGTACTAACAAAGGTGATGTTGATGAAGATCTGCTCGAGCTAAAATATTTACACTTGGTTATCAAAGAGTCTCTTAGACTACACCCTCCAGCTCCTCTACTACTACCACGAGAATGCAGCAAGAGGTGTGAGATTAATGGATATGAAATAGCAGTGAAAACCAAAGTGATTGTGAATGCATGGGGGATTGGAAGAGACCCCAAAAGTTGGGCTGATGCTGAGAGCTTTAAACCAGAGAGATTCTTTGACAGTTCAATTGATTAGAAGGGGACTAGTTTCGAATACATCCCATTTGGTTCAGGAAGGAGGATTTGCCTAGGCATGTCCTTCGGCCTTGCCGTTGTTGAGCTCCTACTTGCAAAGCTTTTGTATCACTTTGACTGGAAACTCCCCAGTGGAATGAAGCGAGAAGAACTAGACATGACTAAGCGATTTGGCGCAACAGTTAGAAGAAAAGACGACCTTTATGTAATTCCCGTTGCTTACCAACCCCTGTTAGTTCAAACTTAGCTCTACTTGTCTTCTGCAATGTGCCTATCTTTTTATGTGCCATCTGATACTTGAAGAGAGAATTGCTTCCATATTCCTCATTTGAAAGGAATGAACTTCTCGAGTACATCCCATGGTTCAATTGATTGCAAAAGGTGCAAATTTGTGTATATCACATTTCGTTTCAGAAAAAGGATATAACGCGGCATGCTAATAATTGCTGTGCTATTTTCATTAAAAACTTTTTTCTGGAGTCAAGTAAGAAGGAATAGCCTTCAGCGTGACAGAAGGAAAGATGACCTCTATGTTGTTCCTGTTGCTGATTAACAGTAGCTGTAATTTTAAGTTTTGGTTGGGTCATTGCTCTTACTTTTTCCCTTGAGTTAAATCTGTTCTATGCCAATTATCCTCCACCTTAGTCAACGGTTCACCCCTCTCCCCGCCCGACTGAAAAGTGGTTGCTGTAAATAGATCCTATGCAATCCTCAACAATGCATTTGTGTTTTACCTTGACTAAGCTCTACAGGTTTTCATCCACCAAGTACTAGACTATGTACGTAGCTGGAAGGTTTGACTATGTAAGATCTGGTAGATTTAATTTTGCAGTCAAGGATGGACAAGCTCAAGCTTGCCTTTTAGCTGCCTGCAAGATAAGCAGCTTCCACATAAATTTCATGTGCACCAGCGAATTATGTACAGTAGAAATGTCTAAAACTTCGTGATGGTTGTTGAAATCATGGATCGAAAATACGATATGCACTAGGAAAAGTGTTCTTAATCATCGAAAGTGTGAACAGTTTCTTTCTGGTTAATCATATGGATGTTTGCATCCCGAGTATATCTCATCCCATTTTCTCGTCTAGAAGAAGAAAAATGTAGACAAAACTATATTAACTCGGAGTCAGCCTTACCTCTGGTGGTAACTTGAGCTGCCTGTTACCACCGCAGTGCGTAAACAGTGTCTGTCTGTCTCCCCAACCCCACTGGCCGGCGGCGTCCCCTTCTTCCCTACCCTACCATAGGATGCCACACCAAAAGTAAAAAAAAAAAAAACTCTGCATTTGAATATTGCATGCGCAATTGACAAGCATATCTAAAACAAATCGTCAACTCTGTCTCGTTCAACTAATTAAATGCATAGCTGACAATTTACTACTCTCCAAAGACTAAATTATTGATGGAGCTCCAGTTGCACATCTCATAGATGCTTTGAAAACTTGCACAAAAAACCATATTACAGATGCAACCAAAATCCTCTTCTCCAAACACAGTTTTCTTGATGGAGCTCCAGTTGCCATCATTCTCGATCCTTTTTGCCGTCACCCTGTTTGTGTTTGTGCTACTCAGGACACGAAATAGATCCAAAGCCATTGGGTCAACTCCGAATCTACCCCCAGGGCCATGGAAGCTTCCTTTCATAGGAAGCATGCACCATTTAGCAGGCTCTCTACCCCATCATGCCTTGAGAGACTTGGCCAACAAACACGGATCTCTGATGCACCTACAGCTCGGAGAAGTTTCCACTGTTGTTGTTTCTTCTTCAGAAACCGCAAAAGAAGTGATGAAAACCCACGATGTCATCTTTGCTTCAAGACCCCATATCATTGCATCCAACATTATATGTTATGATTCGACAGACATTGCCTTCGCTCCGTATGGCGAGTACTGGAGACAGCTGCGAAAGATCTGTGCTTTGGAGCTTTTAAGCAGCAAACGCGTTGAGTCCTTCCGGTCATTGAGAGAAGCAGAGACATCGAATCTCATCCGGTTAATAGCTTCCGAGTGCAGAACGGGATCAACTATCAACCTCACTGCGAAAGTGTACTCGCACATATTTGGGACTACGTCAAGCGCAGCCTTTGGCAAGAAAAGCAAGAGCCAAGAAGCATTCATAGCCTTGATTAAGGAAGCTATAAAAGTGGCAGCAGGCTTCAACATCGCCGACGTCTATCCTTCCATTAAGCTGCTTCATTTGATCAGTGGAGTTAAACGGAACGTAGAGAAGCTGCATCAAGGATTAGACATGATACTTGAAGAAATCATCAGCGAACACAGAGAGAAGGCAACAAGCAAGGGTCAGGGTCAGGCATATAAGGATCTGGTAGACGTTCTTTTACAATTTCAGGATAGAAATCCTGATCAAATTGCCTTGACGACCGACAACGTCAAAGCAGTTATCCTGGTAATAAGGCAAACCCTTAATGTTTGGGGCTGTTACGAAATTGTCTCAGATAAAAATGTATAAAACACGATAACCAAATAAGAAAACACAAGAAATATGAGAGAACTCAAATCCAGAAGGACTCTCCTCTCTTGGCTACTTCTCTCTTGACCTACCTAGAGAAGGACTCTTATCTCTTTCCTACTCAGAGAAAGACTCTTCTATCTTGTTTGCCTACTCAAAGAAGGACTCTCCTCTCTTGCCCTTAAACACAATACAAGACACCTTACTTATACTTGGAGAAAGTAATGATCTTCTCTCTCCAAGCAATGTGGGACAAGATGTCTTATATATTAAGGGTCAAGTTATAACCTTCTTTGAGTAACTGATGTGGGACATAAATACACGACATATATCAACAATCTCCACCTTGGCTTGTATTAACAAACCACTCCATGAGGAAAGTGTAATATGCCTTCAGTACCTTCTTTATGTACTCCACCTTGCATCCCCTTTAAAGGTAGGAATGCACTCCACCTTGAACTCAGCAAGAAAGAAGATGAATCAAGTTCAAGCAATGCTTGAACTTCTCTGTCGTGATCGTCTTTGTGAGCATATCAACTGCGTAGGTCCTCGGCCCCATCTGCCACTCAAAGTAGCATAGCGTCAATCCTTCGTCCAGCTGTAACACAGTAATCCCCTTACGTGCGTTGGCCCCCATCCTTGGACACTAACGGGATCATCCACTCCAGTTGGCCTTCTTTACCTACTATCATCATCATCACCCTGCAATATGGATTGAGCGCAGTGCTCGACTTCTTCATGAAGTCCATCCCAAGCACCACCCCAAACTCATCCATGTCGATGATGTTGAAGTCCTTCTTCCCTGTCCATCTGCAGATCCTCAAATCAACGTTCTTGATGACTCCCTTGTGCGGGCAATACCTCTCGCAATGCGGACCTGCACCATAGAAGCATCCTCCTCTAGGGCCTCCATGAGCCTTGTAGTCACGAGAGTCACCCTGCTTGTGACTTCCTCCATGCTTCTTCTCCCCTTTGTGATGGCAGCGACGTCCCTCATCCTCATTCCGCTCATCATCGGTTGCCTTGGGCGAGCCACTCTTCGACCTACCGTCTCCCTTACCTTTGGCACGCTCGTGCCTTGGAGATCTCAGCCTCTCACATTGCTTGAAGTCTCCTAACCTCTCGACAATCATCATGGCAGAAGCCAAGTCGTGAGGTTCCCTTCGCTGCAACTCTGTGGCAACCCAATACTGCAACCCGTCAAAGAAGAAGCATAGTCACTGCCTCTCGGACATCTTTGGTATTTTGAGCATCAAAGCCGAGTACTCCTTCACATACTCACGGATGCTCCCTTCTGCCTCAGCCGTCCAAGGTTTATCATCAACGCTATCCAGATATAACTGCCTTTGTAGTTCACGCTTGAACTTCTCCCACGTTTTGACATCGTACCCATCCGTGTAGCGATGCCTCCACCATGAGGCAGCTGTATCCGTAAGGTACATGACTGCCATATGCACCTTCTTCTCCTCGTTGTCAATGTCAAGGGCTTCAAAGTACCGCTCTAAGTGCCAAAAGAAGTTATCCACCTGCCTTGCCTCTCTCGCTCCAGCGTACGATCTCAGCTCTGGCATTTTCTTTCTCCTTGGCTGCACCGCGATACACCCCTGCCTCGTAGCTCTTGTAAGTTTATTCTTATAAGCACCTAGTTTTTCTTGGAGCTCCATGACTTGTCCCTTGACGTCCTTGTGCCGTTGCACCTCCCACTTGGTGAAATGGGCGACCCTTTCCTTGATAAAGTCATCTAGCTCCTCCGCGAACACATTGACTTTTCGTTCCAGCACAGTTAATCGACTGTCTACCTCCAAGTCATCTAATCTATTGAAGATTAGCTCCACCTGACTTGCGACAGTCCACTGTACCTTCTCCTCGTCAATGTCGAGGGCTTCAAAGTACCGCTCCAAGTGCGAAAAGAAGTTATCCACCTGCCTCGCCTCTCTCGTTCCATCGTACGATCTCGGTTCTGGCATTTTCTTTTGCCTTGGCTGCACCGCGATACACCCCTACCTCGTAACTCTTGTAAGATCCTTCTTACAAGCAGCTAGTTCTTCTTGAAGCTCTGTGACTTGTCCTTGGAGGTCCTTGCACTCTTGCACCTTCTACTTGGTAAAATGGGTGACCCTCTCATCGATCAAGTTATCTAGCTCCTCTGCGAACACATCAACTTTCCGCTGCACAGCCAATCGACTGTCTACCTCTAAGTCATCTAATCTGTTGAAGATTAGCACCACCTGACTTGCTACAGTCCACTGTAAGTGCTCTCCAAGTGCCTAGAGCTCGCTCCTTATGCAGGCATCCCCTGTCGCACTGCTCAAATCCTTTACCATGCTCTGCCATATGCCAAAATTTGTCTTCCCCTCGAATTGTCATAGGCATACTTCATGGTCGTGTTGTCTACATATTTATCCTCTCAAATCGATTTCAATTTTGCCCAAAAAATAAACCTAGAAGCTCTGACACCACTTGTTACGAAATCGCTCTAGATAAATATGTATAAAACACGATGGAACGAGAGAGGCGAGCGGTACTTTGTTTGTCTACTCAAAGAAGGACTCTCCTCTCTTGACCTACCTAAAGGACTCTTCTCTCTTGCCTGCTCAAAGAAGGACTCTTCTATCTTGGCATACTTAAAGAAGGAGTCTCATCTCTTGTCCTTAAACATAATACAAGATACCTTACTTATACTTGGAGAAAGCAGTGATCTTCTCTCTCCAAGCAATGTGGGACAAGATGTCTTATATACTAAGGGTCAAGTTGTAACCTTCCGTTAGTAACCGATGTGGGACATAAATATAAGACATATATCAACAATCTCCACCTTGGCTTGTATTAACAAACCACTCCATGAGAAAAGTGAAATATATCTTCAGTACCTTCTTTATGTACTCTACCTTGCATCCCCTTTAAAGGTAGGAATGCACTCCACCTTGAACTCAGCAAGAAAGAAGATGAATCAAGTTCAAGCAATGCTTGAACTTCTCTATCGTGATCGTCTTTGTGAGCATATCAACTGCGTAGGTCCTCGGGCCCATCTGCCACTCAACGTAGCATATCGTCAATCCCTCGTCCAGCTGTAACACAATAATCCCTTTACGTGCGTTAGCCCCATCCTTGGACACCAACAGGATCATCCACTCCGGTTGGCCTTCTTTACCTACTATCATCACCCTACAATATGGATTGAGTGCAGTGCTCAACTTTTTCATGAAGTCCATCCCAAGCACCACCCCAAGCTCATCCATGTCGATGATGTTGAAGTCCTTCTTCCCTGTCCATCTGCCGATCCTCAAATCGACGTTCTTGACGACTCCCTTGTGCAGGCAATACCTCATGTAATGATGACCTGCACTGTAGAAGCATCCTCCTCTAGGCCCCCCATGAGCCTTGTAGTCACGAGAGTCACCCTGCTTGCGACTTCCTCCATGCTTCTTCTCCCCTTTGTGATGGAGGCGACGTCCCTCGTCCTTATTCCGTTCATCATCGGTTGCCTTGGGCGAGCCACTCTTCGACCTACCGTCTCCCCTACCTTTGGCATGCTCGTGCCTCGGAGATCTCAGCCTCTCACATTGCTTGAAGTCTCCTAACCCCTCGACAATCATCATGGCAGAAGCCAAGTATTGAGGTTCCCTTCGCTGCAACTCTGTGGCAACCCGTCAAAGAAGAAGCATAGTCGCTGCCTCTCGGACATCTCTGGTATTTTGAACATCAAAGTCGAGTACTCCTTAACATACCCGCGGATTCTCCCTTCTACCTCAGCAGTCGAAGGTTTATCATCAACGCTATCCAGATATAACTGCCTTTGTAGTTCACGCTTGAACTTCTCCCACGTTTTGACATCGCACCCATCCGTGTAGCGATGCCTCCTCCATGAGGCAGCTGTATCCGTAAGGTACATGACTGCCATATGCACCTTCTTCTCCTCGTTGTCAATGTCAAGGGCTTCAAAGTACCGCTCTAAGTGCCAAAAGAAGTTATCCACCTGCCTTGCCTCTCTCGCTCCAGCGTACGATCTCAGCTCTGGCATTTTCTTTCTCCTTGGCTGCACCGCGATACACCCCTACCTCGTAGCTCTTGTAAGTTCATTCTTATAAGCACCTAGTTCTTCTTGGAGCTCCATGACTTGTCTCTTGACGTCCTTGTGCCATTGCACCTCCCACTTTGTGAAATGGGCAACCCTTTCCTTGATAAAGTCATCTAGCTCCTCCGCGAACACATTGACTTTCCGTTCCAGCACAGTTAATCGACTGTCTACCTCCAAGTCATCTAATCTATTGAAGATTAGCTCCACCTGACTTCTGATAGTCCACTGTACCTTCTCCTCGTCAATGTCGAGGGCTTCAAAGTACCGCTCCAAGTGTGAAAAGAAGTTATCCACCTGCCTCGCCTCTCTCGTTCCATCGTACTATCTCGGCTCTGGCATTTTCTTTTGCCTTGGCTGTACCGCGATACACCCGTGCCTCGTAGCTCTTGTAAGCTCCTTCTTACAAGTAGCTAGTTTTCTTGGAGTTCCACGACTTGTCCCTTGAGGTCCTTGCGCCGTTGCACCTCCCCCTTCATGAAATAGGCGACCCTTTCCTCGATCAAGTCATCTAGCTCCTCCGCGAACACATTGACTTTCTGCTCCTTCATGTGTGCTTCGGCATTCCCTATCGAGCCACTCTATTCCTTCATCGTGCTCTGTCATATGCCAAAATTTGTCTTTCCATCGAATTTTCACAGGCATACTTCATGGTCGTGTCTTCTACATATTTATCCTCTGAAATCGATTTTAATTTTGCCCAAAAATTAAACCTAGAAGCTCTGATACCACTTGTTACGAAATCGCTCTAGATAAATATGTATAGAACAAGATAACCAAAGAAGAAAACACAAGAAATATGAGAGAACTCAAATGCCAGAGCCGAGATCGTACGATGGAACGAGAGAGGCGAGGCAGGTGGATAACTTTTTTTCGCACTTGGAGCGGTACTTTGAAGCCCTCGACATTGACGAGGAGAAGGTACAGTGGACTGTCACAAGTCAGGTGGAGCTAATCTTCAATAGATTAGATGATTTGGAGGTAGACAGTCGATTAATTGTGCTGGAACGGAAAGTCAATGTGTTCGCGGAGGAGCTAGATGACTTTATCAAGGAAAGGGTCGCCCATTTCACCAAGTGGGATGTGCAACGGCACAAGGACGTCAATGGACAAGTCATGGAGCTCCAAGAAGAACTAGGTGCTTATAAGAATAAACTTACAAGAGCTACGAGGCAGGGGTGTATCGCGGTGCAGCCAAGGAGAAAGAAAATGCCAGAGCTGAGATCTTACGCTGGAGCGAGATAGGCAAGGCAGGTGGATAACTTCTTTTGGCACTTAGAGCGGTACTTTGAAGCCCTTGACATTGACAACGAGGAGAAGAAGGTGCATATGGCAGTCATGTACCTTATGGATACAGCTGCCTCATGGTGGAGGCATCGCTACACGGATGGGTGCGATGTCAAAACGTGGGAGAAGTTCAAGCGTGAACTACAAAGGCAGTTATATCTGGATAGCGTTGATGATAAACCTTCGACGGCTGAGGCAGAAGGGAGAATCCGCGAGTATGTTAAGGAGTACCCGGCTTTGATGCTCTGATACCACTTGTTACGAAATCGCTCTAGATAAATATGTATAAAACACGATAACCAAATAAGAAAACACAAGAAATATGAGAGAACTCAAATTCACTATGCACAAGTCAGATTTACAACACTCCCTCACGTGTATCTCTCAACTGTTTTCCTACTCAGAGAAGGACTCTTCTATCTTGGCCTTCCCAGAGAAGGACTCTTCTTTGGGAAGGCCAGGAAGGACTCTCCTCTCTTGGCCTACTCAAAGAAGGATTCTTCTCTCTCTCTTGGCCTACTCAAAGAAGGATTCTTCTCTCTTGACCTACCCAGAGAAAGACTCTTCTCTCTTTCTTACTCAGAGAAAGACTCTTCTATCTTGTTTGCCTACTCAAAGAAGGACTCTCCTCTCTTGCCCTTAAACACAATACAAGACACCTTACTTATACTTGGAGAAAGTAGTGATCTTCTCTCTCCAAGCAATGTGGGACAAGATGTCTTATATATTAAGGGCCAAATTGTAACCTTCTTTGAGTAACCGATGTGGGACATAAATACAAGACATATATCAACAGGGGCGATGTCCACTAATTTTCGAAAAGTATAATAGAGGGAGTGGTTAGTTGAATTTCCCAAGTTTGAAGGTCAGAGACTTAGAGTTGATTCCTGGGCTCCTTTTCTGCGTAAGAAACAAAGTTAAAAAACACGATATTGTAAGTGAAAAACGTATGAAATAGTGTTACCCGACGAGAGATGTATATATAATACGAATCTTACAAATTTTGGACAGACAAGTAGCATTTCTTCAAGTCAATAAAATTGACTGTATTTAACCCCTAACCTCTGACCTCTACGGGTTTAAATATATATGTCCTGTCTGTTTCATGCACCTTGCTTGCATCTCACAAGTTGATTGACCCCAACCAAATACTTGTGCTGAAAATGCAAACTTGCCCTTATGTGACCCCATAAATAGCCTCTCTCTAAGTACCAAAAAAAAAAGGTAAATAGCCTCCCTAATTTGCTTGCGAAAGGGTGTGCACCAGCTAGCCCCTTTTGAACTCTGTTTTATGCAAATTTACTATGAAAGTAAAACACTGTTATATGCTCTACCCTCTTGTATCAGGACATTTTTACTGCTGGAAGTGAGACATCGGCGTCAACCACAGATTGGGCGATGTCAGAAATGCTAAAAATCCAAGCGTAATGAGGAAGGTACAAAATGAAGTGAGAAGGGTTTGTGGTAACAAGGGAGATATTGATGAAACTGATCTTCATGAGCTAAAATACTTACACTTGGTTATCAAAGAGACTCTTAGGCTACACCCACCAGCTCCTCTACTACTTCCAAGAGAATGCAGCGAGAGGTGTGAGATTAATGGGTACGAAATACCAGTGAAAACCAAAGTCATTGTGAATGCATGGGCGATTGGAAGAGACCCCAAATGTTGGGCTGACGCTGAGAGCTTTAAACCAGAGAGATTCTTTGATAGTTCGATTGATTACAAGGGGACTAGTTTTGAATACATCCCATTTGGTTCAGGGAGGAGGATCTGCCCAGGCACGTCATTCGGGCTAGCCATTGTCGAGCTGTCACTTGCGAAGCTTTTGTACCATTTTGACTGGAGACTCCCCAGTGGAATTAAGCACGAAGAATTAGACATGACTGAAGCCTTTGCAGCGACAGTTAGAAGAAAAGAAGACCTGTATGTTAATCCCGTCGCTTACCAACCTTAGCCAGTTCAACGATAGCCCTACTTCTGTTCTATATCGTGCTTAGTTATCTACAAAGAACTTCAATATTATGGTGATAGCAATGAATTGGTGTAAGCAGCTCCAATGTTACGTTGAAAAGTTTGTCCTTGTTGTTCATATACCATTTAATAATGATGGTGGAAGAGACAAGGGCAGCCATGCATATCGCTCACTCCACCTCCGTCTTTGTTATCTTTAGGCCACGTAAAGTTTGTACACCCGATATTGATAAGCAAGAATATAATTGTGCTTTTTAGCAGAAAATAGAACACAATAGCAATAGCCGTCAAAAACGACCTTATGGGACAGGTGTCTATGAGATGATAGATTTTTGGAAGTACACGGAATTTTATCCTGAAAATGACCCCAATCTTTGTTCTGAAAGTCATCCTACTCAATAGATTGGTTGGACTGGTAGAGTAGGCTGCAAAATGGTACCACCTAAGCTGAAGGCAAGTCCTTTACGGATGCAATAAGAGAGCAGGTGAAGACAATTCTAATTAGTTCAGCTATGTATAAGGTGATTTTTGGTCACTAGTGAACTAAAGTCATAAACACGGACCAGTATAACTTCAGTGTTTGGAGCAGATAAAACCCAAGTATAAAAGCTCATCTGCCGGAAAACCAACCACAAAACCATAATGGAGCTTCATCTTCCTTTTGTCTCCGGCCCTTTTGCTTTGCTCCTCTTTCTTTTCATGGTAGTACAGCATGTGAAGAGGTCCAGAGCCAAAAACTCAGCTTCAAAACTCCCCCCCGGGCCATGGCAACTGCCTCTAATAGGAAACATGCACAATCTTGTTGGTTCACTACCCCATCACCTCCTAAGAGACTTGGCCAAAAAATATGGACCATTAATGTACCTTCGTCTGGGCGAAGTTCCCACAATCGTTGTTTCTTCGCCAGAAATTGCCAAAGAGGTCATGAAGACGCATGATCTCATCTTTGCTCAAAGACCATACCTTCTTGCTTCGAGGATCATCTCCTACGATTCCACAAACATTGCCTTTGCTCCATATGGCGATTACTGGAGGCAACTGCGAAAAATTTGCATCATGGAGCTTCTCAGTATAAAACGTGTCCAAACGTTCAGAACAATCAGGGAGGATGAGGTCTCGAGCCTAATTCAAGACATTTCAGCAAACGAGAAATCGGTATTAAATCTTAGCAAGAAAATTTTCTTACTGACTTGTGGGATTACTGCAAAAGCTGCCTTTGGTAAGAAATGCGATGACCAACATACGTTCGTATCACTCGTAAAACAAGTTGTAGAGATGGCAGCAGGTTTCTGTGTTGCCGACATGTACCCTTCGGCCAAATTTCTTCAGGTGATCAGTGGATTACGAGCCAGACTCGAGAAGGTGCATATGAAGGTTGATAAGATACTTGAAAACATTCTTAATGAACACAAAGAGAGGATCTCCTTGGCAACAAAAACAGGGAAGGTGGAAGTGGACGACGAGGATCTAGTTGATGTCCTTCTAAGATTTCAGAAAGATGGTGACATTGAATTTCCATTGACTGACAGCAACATCAAAGCAGTCATCTTTGTAAGTACTTTTTTCCTTTTTGTATATCTTTTACTGTATCATTGAACTTTATTTCAGATAAGCCTGCTTTAGTTTGTGCTTTTTGGACAGATACTTGCTAGGCCCTGCCCTTGAATTTTACAACAGCAGATTACCTTAGCTGTTTAAAGTCATTTCTTAGCTGCTTTTCTCTCATATTTAAGTCACAAAACAGTACAATCTTGTTTTTGCGAGACCAGAATAGTTAACATATAGAGTTAAAAACAAGTAGAAAGCATATCTAGGAGATAAGTTGAAAGTAAGTTTCCTCGTGTGATTTTAACACATTCACTAATTAAGCCCATAACTGCACAACTTGGCAAGAGTGATTCCAAAACTAAGGAAAGGCTACTGGAAAAGGAAGACCAAAACTAAATGGATTCGGTAGGAAGAAATGGTGCGATTGAACCTTCATTGAGCGGTCATGCGACTCTATAGAGCTGGATGGCTCTACGGATTTATGCAGCTGAGTTTATCTGACCTACGTAGATAGTGTACAATACAGTGAAGGGTGACTTTTCATTTTTCTATTTCTCACTCGTGGGGTGCTTAAAGCGGTAAATAAAAAAAAGGCAGGAATATGGGGTCTCACTGGGGAAAAAACACTCTATTTGGTAGTATCACTAGCCTAAATCCAATGTCCAAAAATACTTTTCAGGATATTTTCAGTGGTGGAACTGAGACATCATCAACAGCGATGGAGTGGGCGATGTCCGAAATGCTGAAAGCCCCACATGTCATGGAAAGGGCACAAGCTGAGGTACGAAAAGTCTTTGGGGAACGAAGAAATGTTGATGAAACGGGTCTAGGAGAACTAAGATACTTGCAAGCAGTAATCAAAGAAACCTTGAGGCTTCACCCCCCTGCTCCTCTATTGGTTCCAAGAGAAAGCCGCGAGCAGTGTGAAATCAACGGATATGAGATACCTGTGAAGACCAAAGTCATTGTCAATGGATGGGCTATCAACCGAGATCCTAGGTATTGGCCTCAAGCTGAGAGATTTTACCCAGAGAGATTCCTTGATAGTAGCATCGATTACAAGGGAACAGACTTTGAATTTATCCCATTTGGTGCCGGAAGAAGAATATGTCCTGGGATAACTTTTGCTATAGCTAATATTGAGCTGCCACTTGCGCAGTTGCTCTACCATTTTGACTGGAAACTCCCAAATGGTACTAAGCAAGCAGAACTAGACATGACCGAGGCACACGGCTTGACAGTTAGAAGGAAAAGTGATCTGTGCTTGATTCCCGTACTCTATCATCCTTCTCGTTAGAATGCTATCAAAAGGAAGTGGCTGGTTACAAGCCTGTGCCGTACATACAAGTATGTTGGGAATAATGTTTGTGTAAGCACAATGCGTATTAAGCATGTAAGTAATAAACTGCTTTCATTTTCATACGTTGCTTGGTGATGGTCAACTCTCGCCCGATTTTATCAAGAAATAAACCCTTTGTACTAATTTGACTGGAAACTCCCCAGTGGAATTAAGCACGATGAATTAGACATGACTGAAGCGTTTGCAGCGACAGTAAAAAGAAAAGAAGACATGTACGTTATTCCCGTCGCTTACCAACCTTTGCCAGCTAAGCTGTAACCCTAACCCTACTTCTGGTTTTCATTGTGCCTAGTTACCTAAAAAGAACTTCAAAATAACCGTGATAGCTATAACATGATGTGTTTTGTTGGAACAAAATGCACGTAAAATTCAGAAAATAATAAACAATAATAACCAAATTAGTATAATGAAAAAATCAAGGTTTAGAGGCGCGTAACTCTTCTTGAAGATAGGTGAAGCCTCCCCCACGTGCAAACGGAAGACTAACTTGGCAACTCTATCTTCGGGATTCAACCAAGCCCAGATTCACTGTTCATCCAAGAGAGTTGCACTTCTCTACAATGGATCGTGTATCCACCTCCGATCGATCAAGCATAAGTTTGAAACAAGTTTTTAGTTCAAGTATTTTCTTTTCTCTCAAGTGAAGATGATATCTCTTCTCTTCTCTTCTCTCTTCTCAACTTCCAACCCTTTACCCCTTTAAATAGTGGTAGAAGAATATATGTTCTTTGACCTTATCAAGTTCTTTGAATCATACTAATTCAAGATTCATCAATGAATCTTATAAAATACATTGAACTAAAAAATAGGTTAATCTTATATACATGAACCTAAGTTCATGAATCTTCAAATTCATTTACAAAAATAATGTTCAAAGAATAAAACCATTTAGAAACTTAATAAGTCTCAAGTTCATGGAATCTATCTTTATGAAAACTAGAGTTCAATGAATTTTATTTTTTTTTTAAATATAAATAGTCAAATTTGAAACACATTTCTAACAAACCCCCACTTGTTTCAAATTTTTAAAAAATACGCTTGATCGGCATATTCATGTACATCAGCAAATGGTACCTTTTGGGTTTGAACCATTGCCTAGTGAAGTATTCCTTGATTCATCTAGGAACTTAATGGACAAAACCTTGAATTAAGAACCATGTTAACAAATCAGAAATACATCACATACACTTCTATTTCGGAGATGAAGTACTAAAGCCCGACACATTATGGCCCAGTGTCTTGATCCCAACACTCTGAGTACTCTAAGGATTATAAAGCCTTAATAATCCTATAGGAAGCGGCCACACTTCCACACCCAGATCGGTGAATCCATCAAAGGTGACCTTGCACACTCCAACACAAAGTCTATGGACTCATTAAGAGAACTAAGTCTCAACCTCCACTTAAACAAGGTCATTCGATGAATCTATCAAGAGCTATCGTGTTAGCCCTAACCAAAACCCACTGGTCTATAGATTCATTAAGAGATATAATCTCAACCTCTATATCATGCAAGAACATGCACATACATCATCGGGAGGGCAGAATGAAAATTCATTTCATTAAGTGCATCACTAGTTGTCACATTACTCGTTTTTCCCATTCAAAACCCAGGATAAAAATCAACTGGGTTGGGTATCCATAATGTACAACTTAAAAATCAATAGATACCTCAAAACTCGTAATAAAGCATACCAGTGTTCTTTTCCTGGATTACTTGTGTACTTACTCAGAGTGCCAACAGCATAAGCTATATTTGGCCTTGTACTACACATGGCATATATCAGACTGCCAACAACCTGGGAATATTCAAGCTGATTGATAGCTTGTCCATTATTCCATACCAACTTGACACTCAGGTCAATAGGAGGAAGAGCAGGATCATCATCATAATGATTGAACCTTCCAAGGATCTTCTCAATATAACTTGATTGTGTAAGAATAATCCCATGCCGAGATCTTATGATCTTGATTCCAAGAATCACATCAGCCTCTCCAAGATCTTTCATACTGAAATTTGAAGCAAGAAAGTTCTTAGCTTCATTGACCCTGTCGATGTCGGAGCCAAAGATTAGCATGTCATCAACATATAGGCATATTAGAACACCAGAACCAGCTCTAAATTTGCTGAATATGCATATATCTTATCCATTGGCAACATAGCCATTAGCAAGCATTACGCTTCTAAATTTCTCATGCCATTGCTTAGGAGCTTGTTTCAAGCCATAAGAGATTTCAATAGCTTGAAAACTTTATGCTCTTGTCCAGGACTGATAAATCCTTCTGGCTGCTCCACATATACTTCTTCTTCTAGATCACCATTAAGGAAGGCTGTCTTAACATCCATTTGGTGAATGACCAGATTATGAATAGCAACCAATGCAATAAGAAGTCTGATGGAGGTGATACGTGCAACTGGAGCAAAGGTATCGAAATAGTCAAATTCTTTCTTTTGCTTAAACCCTTTAGCGACCAATCTAGCCTTATACTTGTCCAGCGTGCCATCGGGTTTGATCTTTTTTCTTCTTGTCACTTCCATGCTTAAGTTGATAGCAATCTTTGGCAAAATGACCAATCTTGTGACAGTTATAGCATTCCTTGTTCTTTGCCTTAGGATTTGAGCTTGAAGGCTTGAAACCTTTGGAGTTCTTTGGCTTCAAAAATTTGTTCTGATTGTGCCTTCAAGAATTTTTCTTCTCATCCATGTCTACAACAACATGAGCTTTGACAACTGTTTCCTTCGCAGGCTCCTTCTCACGATTTCTAGTTTCTTCCTCAATATGCAAGTGTTGCATAAGTTGATCCAAGGCAAGATCTTCTTTCTTGTGCTTTAGTTTGTTGCGGTACTCTTTCCAGGTTGGTGGAAATTTAGTAACAATAGCACCCACATGAAAATTCTCATCAAGAACCATACCTGCGGCACATATGTCATTAGCAATCAATTGCAACTCACGAACTTGAACATAAACATGTCTATCATCAATCATCTTGAAGTCCATGTAATTTGAAACTAAAAATTTCTTTGTACTTGCTACCTCTGCTCGGTAGACTGACTTTAGAGTATCCCACAACTCTTTTGCAGTCTTACTCTTTTTGGAATATTGATCATAAAAGGAATCGGTCATTCCGCTAAGGATGTGATTTATGCAAAAGTAGTCATCATCATTCCACTTATCAATCTGATCATTGATTGCTTTCACTTGGTCGTACGAGGACTCTTTAATTGGAAGTGTTGGACACGGTTGAGTTAGCACATAAGCTAACTTAAGTTGACCAAGGAAAAACTCCATCTTAGTTTGCCATCTCTGAAAGTTCTTTCCATCAAAAAGCTCGAAATTCGGGTGATTAGTCTTAGTAACTCCATTCGATGAAGTAGTCATGAGAGAAAACTATCTTCAATTTGTTGGAACAAATGCACGTAAAATTCAGAAAATAATAAACAATAATATCCGAATTATTATAATGAAAAAATCAAGGCTTAGAGGCGCGTAAACTCTTCTTGAAGATAGGTGAAGCCTCCCCCACGTGCAAACGGAAGACTAACTTGGCAGCTCTATTTTCTGAATTCAACCAAGTCCAGATTCACTGTTCATCCAAGAGAGTTGCATTTCTCTACAATGGATCGTGTATCTACCTCTGATCGATCAAGCATAAGTTTGAAAGTTTTTAGTTCAAGTATTTTCTTTTCTCTCAAATGAAGATGGTATCTCTTCTCTTCTCTGTTCTCAACTTCTAACCCTTTACCCCTTTAAATAGTGGTAGAAGAATATACGTTCTTTGAACCTTATCAAGTTCTTTGAACCATACTAATTCAAGATTCATTAATGAATCTTATAAAATACAATGAACTAAAAGATATGTTAATCTTATATATATGAACCTAAGTTCATGAATCTTCAAATTTATTTACAACAATAATGTTCAAAGAATAAAACCATTTAGAAACTTAATAAGTCTCAAGTTCATGAAATTTATCTTTATGAAAACTAAACTTCAATGAACATTATTTTATTTTTTAAATATAAATAGTTAAATTTGAAACACATTTCTAACATGTTTTTTCTAGGAAAAAAAAATTGTGCATTTTACCCAAAAAAAAAAAAAACAAGAAGACAATAGCAATATATAGCCGCCAAAAAGACCTTACATGTGATAGGTATCTCTCTGAGATGACAGATTTTTAGAAGTACACGGAATTTATATCCTGAAAATGACCCTAATCTTTGTTCTGAAAGTCATGCAACTCCACAGAATGGTTGGACTGGTAGAGTAGTGCTGCGAGATGGTACCGCCTAAGCTGAAGGCAAGTCCTTTACGGATGCAATAAGAGAGCAGGTGAAGACAATTCTAATCGACCAGTTCAGCTATGGATAAGGTGATTTTTGGTCACTGGTGAACTAAAGTCATAAACACGGACTAGTATGACTTCCGTCTTTGGAACACATAAAACCCAAGTATAAAAGCTCATCTGCTGAAAAACCAACCACAAAACGTTAATGGAGCTTCATCTTCCTTTAGTCTCCGGCTTTTTTTGCTTTGCTCCTCTTTCTTTTCATGGTAGTACAGCATGTGAAGAGGTCCAGAGCAAAAAGCTCAGCTTCGAAACTGCCCCCAGGGCCGTGGCAACTGCCTCTAATAGGAAACATGCACAATCTTGTTGATTCACTACCCCATCACCTCCTAAGAGACTTGGCCAAAAAATTTGGACCATTAATGTACCTTCGTCTGGGCGAAGTTCCCACCATCGTTGTTTCTTCGCCAGAAATTGCCAAAGAGGTCATGAAGACGCATGATCTCATCTTTGCTCAAAGACCATACCTTCTTGCTTCGAGGATCATCTCCTACGATTCCACAAACATTGGCTTTGCTCCATATGGCGATTACTGGAGGCAACTGCGAAAAATTTGCATCATGGAGCTTCTCAGTATAAAACGTGTCCAAACGTTCCGAAGAATCAGGGAGGATGAGGTCTCGAGCCTAATTAGAGAAATTTCAGCGAATGAGGAAAAGTCATTAGATCTTAGCAAGAAAATTTTCTCGCTGACTTATGGGGTTACCGCAAGAGCTGCATTTAGTAAGAAATGCGATGACCAACACGTGTTCGTATCACTTGTAGGACAAGCTATAGAGATGGCAGCAGGTTTCTGCGTTGCCGACATGTACCCTTCGGCCAAATTCCTTCAGGTGATCAGTGGATTACGAGCCAGACTCGAGAAGGTGCATAAGAAGGTTGATAAGATACTTGAAAACATTCCTAAGGAACACAGAGCGGATCTCCTTGGCAATAAAAACGGGGAAGGTGGAAGTGGACGACGAGGATCTGGTTGATGTCCTTCTAAGATTTCAGAAGGATGGTGACATCGAATTTCCGTTGACTGACGACAACATCAAAGCGGTCATGTTTGTAAGTAATTTTCTCCTTTGGATATATATTATCTTTGAGCTTTATTTGCAGAGTAAGCTGCTTAGTTTATGCTTTTTGGACAGATACTTACCAGGCTTTTGCCCATGAATTTTGCAACAGCAGATTACCTTAGCTGTTTAAAGTCATTTCTTGCACAGAGAGCAAGTAGCGCTACCGCTTTCTTCTCATTTTGAAGTAACAAAACAGTACAATCTTCTTTAGTGAGACCGGTATTCTGGGGCGGACGCACGTTGGGACAAGGGGGGGCTGAAGCACCCCCTGACTTCTGGGGAAAAAAATAATTTTTTTTTGGGAATCACACTGACCCCGTCGAGACCCGTTCCCCAATCCCCGATACCCCGTTCCCCGAGAGACCCACAATCGACTCTCTCTCTCTCTCTCTCTCTCACGGTCTCACCGGCGACCGGTCGGCGACAGATCCCACCCACCTTGACCTTCAGTCCTTCACTCCCTTTCACTCCTTCAGACAATAGCTTCGACGACGACGAGGGATGACGGAGTGACGGAGTGACGGCTGTGACGCCGTGAACCCGTGACCGGACGACCAGATTTGAGATATTGACCGTCGAGGCGCCAACGACCTCTTGAAGACTTGAAGAACCAGTCGGCAGTCAGTCCAGTCACCCTTGATTCCTTGAAGAACCAGATCTGAGATCTTGTCATCTTGACAGCCGACGACCTCCCGCAGTCCCGCGAGTCCCGCGCCGATGCTGGCTGCTGTCGCCTGCCTGTTGAGGCCTGGGAGTGCCGAGTGCTGGCTACTGAGCTGCTCTGCTGAATGCTGACTGCTCACAGCTCACAGCTGCAAAATTATCTCGTAAACTGTTTAAGTGTGTGTGTCTGCCTTATTTCCTTAAGCAGTTAAGCCCTTCGGCCCCTTCCAGCTTCCACTGCCTCACTGAGTCACTGGACATTTAGTGACAAAAAATAGTGTGAGGTTTTGATCTAAAATTTTGTACGATGGTCAATGCTGCAACATACTGCTTCACTGCTTCTGCTTCTAAATTCTAATAATTTGTACAATTATGCAAAATAAATAAAGAAACAAAGAAAAGAACTTATTTCATTTTATACTAAATGTCTAGAATACCTTATATAGTTATATTGATCATTGATGTCTTATGTCTAACCAAATAACCAATGACAATTTGTACAATTTCATTTTAAACGCTTGAAGTATAATTTGTATTTGTATTTTTTGTTGTACTTGTAAAGAGTCTTTAATGTCTCTTCTGAAACTTAATAATACTTTTTGTATGCTTTATAAGTGTACTTTATTTTTAATATTATTTTAATAAAAAATTTGGTAACGGACATAATTTTTGCACCCCGTAAAAAATATTCCTGGTTCCGCCCCTGCCGGTATTAGTTGACTTCTAGAGTAAAAACAAGTAAAAAGCACATCTAGGATAAAAGTCGAAAGAAAGTTTCCTCGTGCGATTTTAACGGTCCCTAAGCCTATAGCTGCACAACTTGGCAGGAGTGATGCCAAAATTAAGGAAAGGCTATGGGAAGAGGAAGATCAAAACTAAATGGAGTCGGATAGTAAGAGATGGCGCGATGAACCTTCATTGAGCGGCCATATGACCCTATAGAGCTGGATAGCTCTAGCGATTCATGCAGCTGAGTTTATCTGACCTAGCAACAAATGTAGGTAGTACAGTGAAGGGTGACTTCTCATTTTTCTATTTCTTACTCGTGGGGTGCTTAAAGAGATTAAATTAAAAGAAAAGGCAAGAAAATGGGGTCTTACTGGGAAAAAAACACTCGAGTTAATTTGTTAATATCACCAGCCTAACTCAAATGCCCAAGAATACTTTTTCAGGATATTTTCAGTGCTGGAAGTGAGACATCATCAACAGTGGTTGAGTGGGTGATGTCCGAAATGCTGAAAGCCTCACATGTCATGGAAAGGGCACAAGCTGAGGTACGAAAAGTCTTTGGCGAACGAAGAAATGTTGGGTCTAGGAGAATTAAGATACTTGCAAGCAGTAATCAAAGAAACCTTGAGGCTTCACCCCTCTGCTCCTCTGTTACTTCCAAGAGAAAGCCGCGAGCAATGTGAAATCAACGGATATGAGATACCCGTGAAGACCAAAGTCATTGTCAATGGATGGGCTATCAACCGAGATCCTAGGTATTGGCCTCAAGCTGAGAGATTTTACCCTGAGAGATTCCTTGATAGTAGCATCGATTACAAGGGAATAGACTTTGAGTTCATCCCATTTGGTGCCGGAAGAAGAATATGTCCAGGGATAACTTTTGCTATAGCTAATATTGAGCTGCCACTTGCGCAGTTGCTCTACCATTTGACTGGAAACTCCCAAATGGTACTAAGCAAGAAGAACTAGACATGACCGAGGCACACGGCTTGACAGTTAGAAGGAAAAGTGATATGTGCTTGATTCCCGTACTCTATCATCCTTCTCGTTAGAATGCTATCAAAAGGAAGTGGCATTTTACAAGCCCGTGCTTTAATAATAATTATGTTGGGAATAACGTGTATGTAAGTTCAACGGTATTAAGCATGTAAGTAAGAAATACTGCTCTCATTTTCGTACGTTAGTTGGTCACGGCCAACCGTCACCAGATTTTTATCGAAAACCAAAGATGAGTGTTACAGTATTTAAGATCATGTAGCAAAATGTCCTCTCTCTTTTTATTTTTTTGGCTGGTTTTGAATCCCTGCTGTTCTCCTTTTCTGATATTCGCAAGCAAGATGCCAGTGCCCGTAGTCACGCAACCAATTGAAGTGGAAATCCCTCAAGAACACCATGGCTGTACAACATCCTCTCCACCGCAACACTTAACAATCAATGGATTGCATTTTTTGGTCTTCATCAAAAAGAAAACGTAAAGTTGAATTGGCATGCCTGATCAATCGATCTTACAGTGTTTCTTAACAATATGAGTACCTGGTTGGCAGAAAACTTGACTTTTCCAGAGAATAGCAACAGCCTTCTAGGCTTCAAGCAGTGGTATTAAATGGCAAAGCACTATTTTTGGGGAATCTTTCACTGAAAATGACGTCAATATCTTTGTTCTAGAAGTCCAAGTCCCCTTCGGCTGCGCTATGAGTCAGGAGAGCATGCAGGTGAAGACAATCTTCTCCTCGTGAAGTTTAATTTAGCCCTAGGCTCAGGTTGTTTTTGGTCTCTAATAATGAACTAAAGTCATAAATGCCAACAAGTATGAGTTTTCTGTCTTTGCAAACAGATCAAAAACCAACTACGTGTGCATAGCAAGACATATTTTCTTGGCCACCAAGTTTACATGTCAACCAAGAATGCTTGCTCATCAAGATAATTGGCCATCAGTTGTTCCGTATAATTCTAAAAGCATTCTCCTTCTGCTACGTAAGCATCAACTTTCTCCAAAGTAGTCCCCCAACTCATTTGGACTCTCTAATTAGCAAATATCAAAATTAAAAGAAATAATATAATGTTATAGTACATACAATCCTACTAAAACTTAAACTCTCTCTATTCTCTCTCTTTAACTCCTTCACTCTCACATGCATCTTTCTTCTTCGGCCCACCATCATCAGTTTCAAAGGGTCAATTTGTTGTGTACATTGCTGATTGGAGGCGATTTTTTTGTTTGGTTGGCTTACCTTAAGAATGCAGTCTTCAGAGACCTCATCTATTTTGTTGAAGAAGAGTATGGGCTGCCAATGAGCAGACCTATAACGGTGCCCCGTGACGCATCATTCATGGAGTGTGCAGTCTCAATTGTTCGACGGCATTCAGTTAAAGATATGGATAAAGCAGTACTCATGTCAACTTCCGGTTGTTACTTACCATCCAAATTCATCTCTCTACATGGCAAAAAAGTTGATAATCCATAAAGATACTAATTTATGTTTATTGCAAGCAGGAAAGATTATATATGATCCAGCCAAACCATGCTGGTTGGCTGCACATATACATACTTATCAAATTATAAAGATATATTAAGTAATGTATTGCCGGTTGGTAACAATTATAATGTATTTCTAGCTTTTCATTAAGGAAAATTAGTAGTATATATATTGCCAATTGGTTGGAGTCATTGTTTTTTTGAATTCTTTTAAGTAGGGGTCTTAAATGACTTTGCCTACAAAAGATACTATGACATTTCACCTATAGGTGATAAGAACACAATGTCTTTCGTTATATGTAAAGTCTCTCTGCGATAACATGCAATTAAACAGTTACTAGAGCAACTTTATTAGTCCTTGGATGACAACACAGGGAGGTTTGTCAAGTAGAGTTGATCAATGGCCCAGTTTAATGATACAATACGTAGTTTTGCAAAATAATAAATGTACGATGTAACCTTCAAAATTAGGATAAGATCATTAGCAATAAATTTACTTGGTTTCACTTTTAACTAACTTAGTAATTTTTATGTTTTTTCCATTTATTTTTGGCACTTCGCCTACACGAGATACTATGATGTTTCACCTTTAGGTGATAAGAATACATTGTCTTTCATTATTCTTTTAGTCTCTCCACGATAACATGCAATTAAATGGTTACAGAACAACTTAATTTATAAGGTTTGTCAAGTATTAGCCCAGTTTAATAGTATGATATGAAGTTTTGCAAAATATTAAATATGTAATGTAACCTTCAAAGTCTAAATGAGATCATTATCGATATATACCAACTTGGTAAATTGTGTTATCTCTTTATTTATTTTCTGATTTGAGTTATTGTGTTATTAATTCTTTTAAGTAGTTGTCTCATATATATATATATATATATATATATATATATATATATATATATATATATTGGTGACCTTTAGTATATTTTTTCTTATGGATGCACCCTTGTGGGTTAAATCGGTTTAATCTAAGGGCTCGAGAATAATCCAAAACTTGAGATAGACTTTTGGGTAAGGCACTCTTCTTATATTTACAAACGCTTTACATTGAAAGTTATTTGTCGCTAATATGAAGCTTTCTCGCAATACTCTTCTTGATTCAAATAATAACAGACGGGTCTTAAATAACCTCACCTACAAGACATGCTATGATGTTTCATCTTTAGGTAATAAGAACATAATGTCTTCCGTTATATGTATAGTCTTTTCGTGATAACATGCAATTAAATGGTTAGCAGAGCAACTTATCTCATTGGTATCTCTTTTAACCAAAATGGTATATGTGTCATTTCTTTACTTATTGTTTCGGTCATTGTGTTATTAATACTTTTAAGTAGTTATATATGTATTTTTGTTGTGACCTTTAATATTGTTCCTTTTTTGGGTGCTTATGAAAAATACTTCGAAACTACAAGAAAAATTAAAGTTGAGCAACATTTGCTCTTTGAGATTGTTAGGGGTAAATTTTCAAGGAATATTATTCTTTCATGAGCTTTACTGTCAGTTTACTCTTACGCATCAACCCTCTAAGGTCATGTTACGCACAACTTGAAGCAATTATCTTTCGAATTAGAAAAGATTAGAAAATAAGTTGCAACAACCTTGATAATGAATTTGGGCACTAAGATATATAGAAAGGTAAAGAAGTTATAATAATTCCTTTGTGAGCTGAATTGACAACTAAAAGCATGGCAAAGTTGTCCTGGTTTGGCGTTTCTCTCTCTAGTTATGTCTAAAGTTATGTCCAATTTGGTGTTTCCCTCTATAGAATCCAAGAGCTCTCAAGTTCTAGAGTGAGGAAGTGATTTTGTAAGAATGATCAAAAAGTCCTTGAATAAGTCACAAAGTCCACATTTATAGGCAAAGGCATGCCTGTGTCATAAAATGCCACATGTCATCCCCTGGGAGTGACACATCACCAGGGGGTCCGAAAATACCGGTTCTCCTTTGGACTGCCGGTTCTTAAATTTGTGCTACCTGCCCCATATAGCGTCGCTCTACCTGTCTGAGAAGACTGACCACACCATGACAACATAATTAGAGTAAGCATGTTGCCTTAGCCATCAGTCCAAGCTCTTACTGAATCCCACAAGTGTGAGTCAAGAGATGCGTAGAGAACCTGACAGCAGCGAGGGTTGCCCCTGTAACAACTGCCAGGCAGATTAGGTGCGATGCCTTCCAAAAACCTGCTCCCATCCTGGAGTGACCTTGGGTTATCGTCCTGGGGGCGCCAATGATCATAGTAACGTGAGTGGACATGGTCGCAACTCAGTGCCTAGTGTCATGAAAGTCACCCCAGGCGGTGATAGCTTTGTGGTAACGAGCCTATCCCGCTGCGAAGGATCCTCATGACGGAGCACTACGAACGGATCTTCTCGGAATGCTACACACTCCGAAGAGTGGGTCGAAGCATGTTCCACGTCAATGGCGGGGGCGCATGGTGTGGTGAATGAGTGTGGTGCCCGGAGGCATGTAGCATGATTATGGTGCATGGGCGCGATACCAACGGCATGAGACATTGATTGTGGCGCATGGACGCGATGCCCACAGCACGAGACATTGATTGTGGCTCATGGGTGCGATGCCACTGGCATGAGACATTGATTCTGGCGCATGGGCGAGGTGTCTACAGCACGAGACAATACCTGGTGCCGGGGGCATGTGTCATGAAAATGGCGCACGAATGCGGCGACGACCGTCACGAAGACGGCGCACCCGCGCATGTCGAGTGTCCCGAAGATGGGGAGTGAGCCAAGTGTGAATGTTATACCAAAATGACGAGTGCGATGTTTAGTAATGACAAAGTTGGGAGTGACTCGGTAGTAGCGCGCGACTTTGGGCGACAGGCATCGCGGAGGCGGTGTGTGGCCGCGGGTGATGGACGACGGACGTCGCGAGGTTGGTGTGCGAGCAATGATGAGCATCGTGAAGATGCAAAACCCCGTTAAGACAAGTGCGCGTTAAAAGGGAGGCCGAAGGCCAAATTTTGGGAGAAGGCCAAGGCCAACCCCCATGGGAGGCCGAGGCCGACCCCATGGGGTGCCCAAGGCGAAGGCCCTCCCTCAAAGGGGAGGTCAAGGCCACTTCCCCTCTCTTGGTGGTTTTTGGGCACGCCAACAGTTGGTGTTTTGGTGGACAACGAGGAGTTGGGTAGTCGAGGTAGGACGAGCGTGTCGTCGTGAGTTGCACCCACTTAGTGAACAAGGTGCCAAAGTCACACACGAAGCGTATGAAGTGAAAAATACGTGAAAAAGGACATTGCGCAAGAAGTGGGCAACTTGGGGGGAAGGCCAAGGCCAACCCCCATGGGAGGCCAAGGCCGACCCCATGGGGTAGGCCAAGGCCTTTGTCACTTGACCCCGGTCAGTCGATATTTTTGGTGAAAAGGTGTTCGGGTTGTCGTGGCGTGACAAACGTGCTATCGTGAGTCACACTGACGTGAAATAATTGGCGCCTTAGTCGCGCACGAGGCGTGCGGAGCAAAAAAAATACACGTGAGTGGGGCGTGCTCATTTTGACCGGTTCGATGCGTTGAAAAGTTGACCGTTGAATGTGTCGACGTGTTCGTGTGAAATGGAACTCCTAGTGGGCCCTTGGATCCGACCAAGATAGGTTAGGGACAAAGTTCTTGCAATCAATAATCATAGAGACGTTGAGACTGCACCCCTCTCTTCCTTTCTTACTTCCAAGGGAAAGCAGAGAGTAGTGTGACATTAACGGATATCAGATACATGCGAAGACCAAAGTTATTGTTAACGCATGGACAATTAGCCGAGATCCTAGATATTGGCACGACGCAGAGAGATTTCACCCGGAGAGATTCCTTGATAGCAGCGTTGATTACAAGGGGACAAATTTTGAGTACATCCCCTTTGGTGCTGGGAGAAGGATATGTCCCGGGATAGCTTTTGCTTTAGCTAACGTTGAACTGCCACTAGCACAGTTGCTGTACCATTTTGAATGGAAACTCCCGAACGGATTGAAGCATGAAGGACTAGACATGACTGAGGCCTTCGGCTCTACAGCTGGGAGAAAACATGAACTGTGCTTAATTCATGTTGCATATCATTCTTCTCATGTAGGATGACAAAGAAGTAACATGTTCCAAGCCCATACTGTCCAGATTTGGGCAAGAATATTTATTCAAGTTGTAATACAAAGCATTTTATGTACTTATAAGGAACTTTCTTTGTTTCGCATATACTACCTTGATTGAATCAGAGAAAAAGTTTGTCAACCATTGGCTCGGAGTACGTAGAAGCGGTGATCATTCTCTATGCTGCTAATATGGGGCGAGACAGGTTTGAGAAGATGATCTGACATGAATTAGCACTTGCTTATGAGAATATTCACATGACAATGATGGAATGCCGCCAAGTCAATAGTAGCAAAAGTCGTTCCCGCTAATAAGTCCAATATATTTCGATTGTGTAGAATATGCCCTTTGTCCTAACCGTCCTCCATGTCCATCGTCATCCCACCACTGTTAGTTTTTGCCAAACACCGCCATCGCATCGCCGTTGCGTTAGTATTGCGGCCTCACCCCTAAAATTGATGGGAATTTTGTTGTCAAGCAGATCTTTAGTCGGGGGAGTGAAGCCATCAACTTTGCAGCATTAAATTCACCTGTATGGAGAGATTTTCTCTCTTTATGTTAAAAGGAGAAGAGTTTATCTCTTTATGTTAAAAGGAGAAATTAATCTCTCTCTCTCTCTAAAATTTTAAATGCACCCTAAAATTTATAGAGTCGTTCGAATCAGAGCTCTATGGAACTATGATCGAACACTTTCAACCAAAACTCTTTGTGCTTCTGTCTTTGCTTCATCTCAGAACAATAGTTTAGTATCATTTTCCAACCGAGCACTTTTAATAAAATTTAATTTGATTTTTACTTACCACGGAAAGTGTTGATATATGTCTTGTATTTATGTCCCACATTGGTGACTCAAAGAAGGTTGCAACTTGGCTCTTAGTATAAAAGTCATCTTGTCCCACATTGGTTGGGGAGAGAAGATCACTGCTTTCTCCAAGTATAAATAAGGTGTCTTGTATTGTGTTTAAGGGTAAGAGAGAAGAGTCATTCTTTGATTAGGCAAAGAGAGAAGAGTCCTTCTTTGAGTAAGCCAAGATAGAAGAGTCATTCTCTGAGTAGGAAAGAGAGGATAGTCTTTCTTTGGGTAGGCAAAGAAAGAAGAGTCCTTCTTTGAGTAGGAAAACAGTTGAGAGATACATGTGAGGGAGCATTGTAAATCTGACTTGTGCAAAGTGGATTTGAGTTCTCTCATAAATCTTGTGTTTTCTTATTTGGTTATCGTGTTCTATACATATTTATCTAGAGCGATTTCGTAACAAGTGGTATTAGAGCTTCCAGGTTTATTTTTTGAGCAAAATTGAAATGGATTTGAGAGGATAAATATGTAGACAACACGACCATGAAGTATGCCTGTGACAATTCGATAGGAAGACGAATTTTGGCATATGGCAGAGCACGGTAAAGGATTTGAGCAGTGCGACAGGGGATGCCTGCATGAGGAGCGAGCTCAAGGCACTTGGAGAGCACTTGCACCGGACTGTCGCAAGTCAGGTGGAACTAATCTTCAATAGATTAGATAACTTGGAGGTAAACAGTCAGATTAATTGTGCTGGAACTGAAAGTCGATGTGTTCGCGGAGGAGCTAGATGACTTGATCAAGGAGAGGGTCGCCCATTTCACCAAGTGGGAGGTGCAAACAGCGCAAGGACCTCAAGGGACAAGTCATGGAGCTCCAAGAAGAACTAGCTACTTGTAAGAAGAAGCTTACAAGAGCTATGAGCAGGGGTGTATCGTGGTGCAGCCAAACAAAAGAAAATGTCAGAGCCGAGATCGTACGATAGAACGAGAGAGACGTGGCATGTGGATAACTTCTTTTGGCTCTTGGATCGATACTTTAACGCCCGCAACATTGACGAGGAGAAGGTACAGTGGACTGTCGCAAGTCAGGTGGAGCTAATCTTCAATAGATTAGATGACTTGGAGGTAGACAGTCGATTAACTGTGCTGGAACGGAAAGTCAATGTGTTCGCGGAGGAGCTAGATGACTTGATCAAGAAAAGGGTCGCCCATTTCACCAAGTGGGAGGTGCAACGGCACAAGGACCTCAATGGACAAGTCATGGAGCTCCAAGAAGAACTAGGTGCTTATAAGAATGAACTTACAAGGGCTACAAGGCAGGGGTGTATCGCGATGCAGCCAAGGTGAAAAAAAATGCCAGAGCCGGGATCGTACGATGGAGCGAGAGAGGCAAGGCAGGTGGATAACTTCTTTTGGCACTTAGAGTGGTGCTTTGAAGCCCTTGACATCGACGACGAGGAGAAGAAGGTGCATACGGTGGTCATGTACCTTACGGATACAACTGCCTCATGGTGGAGGCGTCGCTACACGGATGGGTGCGACGTCAAAACGTGGGAGGAGTTCAAGCGTGAACTACAAAGGTAGTTATATCCGGATAGCGTCGATGATAAACCTTCGACGGCTGAGGCAGAAGGGAGCATCCACGACTATGTGAAAGAGTACTCAGCTTTGATGCTCAAAATACAGGAGATGTCCGAGAGGCAGCGACTATGCTTCTTCATTGACGGGTTGTAATAGTGGGTTACTACAGAGTTGTGACGAAGGGAACCTCATGACTTGTCTTTCGCCTTGGTGATTGTCGAGAGGTTAGGAGACTTCAAGCAACGTGAAAGGCCGAGATCTGCAAGGCACGACCTTGCGAAAGATAGTGGAGACAATAGGTCGAAGAGTGGCTCGCCCGAGGCAACCGATGATGAATGGAGTAAGGACGAGGGACGTCGCCGCCATCACAAGGAGGAGAAGAAGCATGAGGGAAGTCACAAGCAGGGTGACTCTCGTGACTACAAGGCTCATGGGAGCCTAGAGGAGGATGCTTCTACGGTGCAGGTCCGCATTGCGGGAGCTATTGCCAGCACAATGGAAAGATGATTGCGTTCCTCGAGAAGCACAAAGGCAGTAAATGGGATTCTTTCAGCAGCGACAGGGAGGCACGCATGGGGACATTGCAAATGGTCAATGCGTTCGTTCAAAATTCGAAGGAAGAAACTGCCAAAGAGAAGAAGAGCAAGAAGAGATGGGGTTTGCTCTATGCAATGGTGGACATTGCCAAGAAGACTCAAGAAGTGCTTGTGGATACCGGGGCCACCCACAACTTCATGAGTCCAAGGATTTTCAAGTGGCTTGGGCCAAAACCAACTAAGGATGGGAGTTGGTTCACGATCGTGAATGCCGAGGAGCGACCAACGAAGGGAGTCGTCAAGAACGTCGATTTGAGGACCAACGGATGGACATGGAAGGCCGACTTCAACATCATCGACATGGATGAGCTTGGGGTGGTGCTTGGGATAGACTTCATGGAGAAGTTGAGCGCTACGCTCAATCCATATTGTAGAGTGATGATGATGGTCGGTAAAGAAGGTCAATCCATTATTGTGTTACAGCTGGACGAGGGATTGATGCTATGTTATGTTGAGTTGCAGATGGGGCCGATGACCTACGCAGTTGATATGCTCACAAAGACGATCACGACAGAGAAGTTCAAGCATTGCTTGAACTTGATTCATCTTTTTTCTTGCTGAGTTCAAGGTGGAGTGCATTCCTACCTTTAAAGGGGATGCAAGGTGGAGTACCTGAAGAAGGTACTGAAGGCATATTACAGTTTCCTCATGGAGTGATTTGTTAATACAAGCCAAGATGGAGATTGTTGATATATGTCTTGTATTTATGTCTCACATCGGTGACTCAAATAAGGTTACAACTTGACCCTTAGTATATAAGACATCTTGTCCTACATTGGTTGGGGAGAGAAGATCACTGCTTTCTCTAAGTATAAGTAATGTGTCTTGTATTATGTTTAAGGCCAAGAGAGAAGAGTCCTTCTTTGAGTAGGCCAAGATAGAAGAGTCATTCTCTGAGTAAGAAAGAGAGGATAGTCTTTTTTTGGGTAGGCAAAGAAAGAAGAGTCATTCTTTGAGTAAGAAAACAGTTGAGAGATACACGTGAAGGAGCGTTGTAAATCTGACTTGTGTAAAGTGGATTTGAGTTCTCTCATAAATTTTGTGTTTTCTTATTTGGTTATCGTGTTCTATACATATTTATCTAGAACGATTTCATAACAGAAAGTAAATCAAAGAATGCTTTATCTTCACAGATTTGGAATCTCATTATTAAGAAGAAAGTTGAGCATTGTGTTTGCAACGATCATTGAAGTTTGAAAAATGAAAGAGTCCGGTCAAAATCAAGCTAATTTAACGCTCGAATGTCATCATTCTTTTGATATCAAATCAGAAATTCAACCTTGTAATTAGTGTAAAAATTAACAAGAAACGGTGTAAGTATGCTCTTCTCTCACTAAAAGCTTTTTCCTTGAATTGTGTGCTCTCTTTGGCTTTGGTCGTTGATTACCTTAGGCTGTATTACAATTTTTTTTTCTACTTTTCCAAGCTGACAGGAGGTCCACTCCATTGTCCATAATCAGATAGTATTTTTCATTGCGGTATAAATTTACGCATACCAGAACACCGCAATTGACCATTCGAAGCTGTGACTTTATTTATCGAGCAAGCATCGCAAAGGCAAGTCTGCTAAGAGGCTCGATTCTAGAAAAGTCATCTGCTTTTAAGCCCAACGAGTTTTAATCTAAAAAAAATTGAATTAATTGGATTAGGTTCAATTTAGTGAGTATATTTGAGTTTCAATGGGTTGATCAAAACAAAATAAGAACTTGTTTTGTTTAAACAAATAATATATAGAGTGGTGTGGCCAGCTGGCAACCACCGCTAGCGGCACGGCCTGCGATGGTGGCAGCGTCCAGCAGTGGTGGAGGCTACTGGCGGTGCTATTGCAGGTGGGTGCTAGCCAAAAATGAGTTTTTATTCAATTGAATTCTAAAAGCAAACTCAAGATAACTCCCTAGATTATGGGCTAAGAACATTCTGACCCATTTTGTAAATAAATTTTGGGTTAGGTAAAAGCTCACATTTTTTTGAGTTGATTTGATTAAACTCATAATAATTCAATCCAAGTTACAACCCTATGTTGCAAAGCTGAGGATAGTCTCCCTTGCTGCAATTGTTTACTGCCTGTGGAGAGTTTCAAGATTTTCCATGAAAAAGATAAACCTCCACGGATGATTTTTGCGGAAGGCCCTTGCCTGGAAGAATCTTCTTGTGAGAATTGGAGACTTTGTCTTGATCGGTAGAAAATATTGTATGGTCGGCAATCAAGGGTCCTGACCATCTAAGATCATTAAACATATAGTATTATATAATGTTCAACTGCCATCTTTTCTCCTCGTATAACATAGGTTCCATGATCCAAATGATCCACGCAATATTTACACCTTAATCGGGTTAGGGAAACAAATGGAGAGGGAATACAGAGCAAAGATCTTCATAAGCTTTCCGCTTTATGAAAGATCATTTTGCAGCCCGTGTTGTACACAAAAGTGTCACTAAATAGTTTCCGACTATAAAAGATCAAACTAAATGCACGTACTAATTCATGATCTGGCATGTACAGAATGAAAACTTCATTCTCAATTCTACGAGAATCGTGATATTATGCATGGATCAGATATATCATGACGAATTCTTTAGAAAAAATTGTTGTGTATTCCACAATGAAATCTGATAAGTGAGATTTCGAAAGATTCTCCGAAGAAAAATAGAGATGTTTATTATTTATCGTAGCGGTCCTTATATATCGTATTAACAATCGAAATATAGTTGAAAGAAAAAAAAAATCTTTATTTGATAGCCGTTAGTAGCGGCAAATGACTCTAAAAAATCTTTTGTCATCTATCGCTAAAGACGGTACAGCGACAAAAGCACCTCCTTCATAACATATGGACCCTGCCAATGCCATTTCTACCGGTGACATTCTTCTCTTTCCCTGTGAAACAGCATGAGACAGCGAGTCGGCCACTTTGTTCTTGCACTGTTATTTCATGAACAGGATAACTCAGGCGTGCCTGGGTTTAAGATGGGTTATTTTGTCTGTAGTAGCTTGTATAAGGAATCCTCCTCCTAATGTCACTTTTGCAGACAACCAAACAAGAAGAAAAGAAAGAAGAGGCAGAAACTGAAGCTTGACTAGTAACAGAAAGAGATTGAAGCTTGGCATTATCAAAGGACTTTTGAGTCTTCCTTGATTTTTTTTTCTAGTAAAAAACATTAGGGTATCTCACATGACTTGCAATTATGATGTTTTTGTTGTTAGCTAGCGTTATGATTTTTAGACGAACCCCGGAAAAAGTTGTTCATAATAGCTAGATGTTTTAAATTTGCATTTTTTTCTCGATTGACGTCAAAGTTGTCGGTATAAAGGTCGACTTCAAGTGGTACAGTTTCTTTAAGTGCATTGTGTTGATGAGTAACAGAAAAACACTCAAATTGTACGGCGCGTGAGCTTTCAAAAGTGACTGTATAACAAATTAAAGATATTAAATATGTGCATTAGCCTTTTCTACAAATTATAGCTTAATGGTTTAGAGACGAGCTCTTAGTTATCATTCGTTAATCGAGGACTGTTTTGTAGTTAAAGTTGTCGGTGGACTGTTTTGTAGTTAAAAACCTCACGGTATTTTAAAAACTAGCAATTGCGATGTTTTTGTTGTGCGTTACAAGTATACTTTTGCACAAACTTGCAATTACGATCTTATTGTTCTTGCTCACAGTGATGTTTTTAAAGTTACATTTTTCTCTCGTTCAGCGTCAAACTTGTCGGCGTAAAGATCAACTTCAAGTAATAATTCCATTGCGTTGCTGAATAATAGAAAATGACTCAAAATGTACGTCGTGTGAACTTTAAAAACCAACTGCATAACAAGTGGTACCCCATGCTTTAGTTGCGTTGCGTTGCAATGTTAGATGGCGACCTTTGATAAGCTAATTAAAAGCATAAATACCGCATTATTTGTTCTTCATGTGTGCCCTTGTCAAACACGTGCTTCTAGTTAATTACAAAGTCTTTCGTTTAGCGATATCTTTGGCAACATATACAGTGAGCAATTGATAAATCTAGAGTAGGCCAGTCTAAATATATTGACATTTGGCCACAAAGAAATGATTAACTGATGAGCCAAGAGTATGGAAATATTTGCTGACCAAGAAGGCTATAGTTCGTACATGGTCCTGAACTCGTTCATTACCGCTTCTATAAGGATTTTTTTGGTGTAGTGCATACCTGACGTCACATAAAACTGTTGCTAAATATTATTTAGCAGTGAATTTTTACGAATTTTAGCAACAGCAGTAACATATTTCAAGTAATGAAAAAGATAAGTAAACTAGATCACTATACTCTACAGTACAACAATAGATTCATATTCATGTACTGCTGAAGTCAAAATTGCTTTTTTTGTAATAGTCACGATATATAAACATTAAGGGATTATTTGAAATTGATTCTCAAAAGCAATTTTTTAATTAAATTATAATTATTTTTAAAATCAACTTGAAGCAATTGATATTTGGATAGAGTGTATGACAATCAATTCCATGGTGACAAAATAACCACAAAATTAAGGCTATGTTTGATTTCATTTTTTTTTCAGTTTTGGAAACTGGAGAAAATAAACGCGTTTGACACATAATTTTCTTTTTTTTTCTTCAGTTTTAGCAATCAATTTTTAAAACAGGGCTGTTTTTTAAAACTCTCATTTGGAGTTTTGGGTTTTCAGTTTTGATTTTTATTTTGAGATTACCACCACCACCTCATATCACCATAGCCGCCGCCCACCGTCGACAGTCACTGGCGGCCGGCCGGCCAACATCCACCGCTGCCGCCCACTACCACGCTCCACCACCGCAAACCATTACCAAAGAAAAACGAAAAATAAAAATTGGGTAATCAAATACCCAAAGGAAAAAACTCAAAATAAAAACTGAGTAATCAAACACCCATTTATTTTTGTCAAAAAAAAAACTGATTTTTATTTTTTTAGAAACAGAAAATCAAAACTGGAAGTGTTTTCAAACACTACCTAAGTATTTGAATAAAATATGCCAGAAGTCTTTCTAATTAATAGGGATGTTTTGATACGTTACTTGGTCAAACCTAATTATTAAAAATAATTAATTCAGAATCCATATTTTTTTGGACAGTGATTTAAATAAAATTTTAAGTTCAAAGAGCAGATTTAATCAGTTTTATACCTTTGTCAACACCTAACAGCTTAATCAATTCAGATTTAATCAGGTTTAATCATTTCATAATCAATCTCAAATAAGACTCCTAAAATGATTAAAAAAAAGTAACAAGGTTACCTCCATTTTTACACTTAGCAACAAACATGTTTCTTGCCGGTGGCAATAAAACCAGGCATGTCATCGGAAACTGTCATTAAACCTTTAATTTGTAGCAAATATATATCGATTAAATTATTGTCACTAAAACGCGTGATATAAAAGCTCGGCTACATTTGGGGCTTAGACAACGTTTTCACTTAGTAGCTATCCTACTCCAATGTATGAAATTGGACCTTAAAGTTACTTCAATAAGGCTAGTTTCAAGTACTCCATATTATGGAACATATATTACCAAAACAAAACTATCGTTATTATAGAATAAATAATATCAGCAGAATTACAGCCTGTAGCCTATGAATCCACCATGTCATCCGTCCCTGCAAACAAAAAGTTACTAATTTTGAACCCAAAAAGAAAAAGAAATCAGCCCAACATTAAAAAATGAATGAGCTCGTGCATCCAAATAAGGACCTCTGAGGATTAAAGTAGTGAAAATTTGACCATTTTATCGCAATAATTGAATATTGAAGGTAAATTCGAAAAGGTGTTAAGCTGCCAAAAATAAATAATTAAATAAATGTTTTCCCTGGTCATCGTTAGTGATATACCTCAAATATGACTTCCAATAATTAGGGAATACCGGCAATCCTAGTCGCACTAGGATACTGATAATTATCTTATCAGGGATCGTGACGTGATTCTCAAGGATCCTAACGCGATCTTAACACATCTAGCCTACGGCCCAGTCCTACTAGGAGTCTTCTCCTACGGCTATATAAAGGGGTCTACCCCTCCAAGTAGGGGACAACTACACACATTCATGCTTTTTCAGAGTCATTATCATGTAGCTGCGCTCTGACTTAAGCATCGAAGAGTTCTCCGCCGGGAACCCCACCCAGCGGTCACTCGTTTTCTGTCTTGCAGGTCATCGGTCCAGGCTCGGGTTCCGCAACATACGCGGAACATATTTTTAGCAGCAACATTTTGGCGCCATCCATGGGACTCGTCAGCCTAACTGATTAACCTCAAGACAATCGCATCTTGTTGTCTGAATTTTTCTGATCATAAGCTGGAGGCAATCAGGCGACCGTAGCCGGAGCAACGATCAGCTTAACTACCACAACTGGCTGGCAGCGATCGGGCAGCACCGCCACAACCAACAGCAGCACTGCCAGCACCATCAACAACATCGCTCTACCGTCATGGGCAAAACCCCAAACGGCAGCGGTGCCAAAGACGACAACAACACCTACAAGGGCAGCCCTATGCCCGCTCAACCATGAAGATACGCACTACCATGAACAGTGGCAGCATGACGCCACCGAGACTAGTAGCCCCGTCGCCATCTCAGCCTCGTGACTAATGGCTGCCATAGCCACTGTTCCGGTCCACCAAGCAACGTCGGACCACCACGGCTACCACAAGCGACCGTCAGAAGTCTCCTATGGCTACAACGATGACCCAATTGCCTCCTTACCGCCACTACTACCGTCGTCACCATTCAGACGGTGGGCTACCGCTATAACTTCAAAACTCCGGCACGCACATGCCGCCAGAGTCACCGGCGTTTCAAAGCTTCTGGGACCAACAACAAAAGTCTCAATAAAAAGAAAAAAACAGAGGAAGCAGTAGCACCGCTACCACCGCTTCCAGTCAAGAATCGCAGCACCTCGCCGGCCACAAAGTCAACAGTGCTCGTGAAAGAGACGACACCACTCCATCGCACCGGTCAAAACTTCGACACCGGGGAAATAGCGCCGCCCACTGTCACTGCACCGCCGTTAACGCCACCACCGAGGCAATCCGTCTGCGCCACCTCCAAGGCAGCCGATCGACGCCACCACTGAGGCAGCCGATTGACGCGGACTTACACACCGCCGGCGAAAGATCCACCTAGATCTGACCAAAAACTCCTCAAGCCGCCGCCAGCCGCGACGCACACCTCTATTACGCCGCCTCCATGTGGTGGTCGGAGCTCTCCTCAGGGATAACTTTCATCCATTAAAGAGAAAGAGGAGCAGACCCAATAAGGTGATCTCCTTCTTTTTAGAAAAATTCCTTATTTTTCCTCATAAGTAAGCTTATTTATGTTTAAGACCTAAATAGTTTTACTTATTGGCTCAAGCTACATTCGTGAAAAATATTAAGTTTTTAAACCCAAGAAAAAAGCATATTTGTGTTTGAGACCCACAGGGTCTTATTTATTCGACTTAGCCCATATGCTTTTTTAAAGCATTAAACCGGGAATAAGGTCAATTTAAATTTAAGACCCACAAGGTTTCATTTATTTAACATACGCCGCACATTCTTTTATAAAAAAACGGCGTATATTTTTGCTAAAAATAAAGCACTATGATTTGCGGCGCTAGCAAGCCTTCCAAAGGCTACTCCGTACGCACTTTTATATTACCTAGACCTATTTAATTTTTGGTCTAATATTGTCCAGTCGCGTCAATTGATGATAGTATATTGCATGTCGGGTCTTACCGACTGCAATGATTTTTAAGCTCACCTGTGACACGCAGTACAGTGCACCCTGTTGGCTAACCGACAAAGCCCTAGTAAGGCCACGGTATCTGAACACCGCTCTTAATTCTGTGTTAAAAACATAGTTGCATTTTATATGTTTTATTGCTTCAAAGGCTGTTTTTTCAGTCACGTATTTTTATGTCTTGCAAGGTTTAAACTATGCCTGCGAACATCAACGATGACGTATAAACCACTTTATAAGCAAGGAAAAAATTCACTGCACCCTGTGACTTGAAGTCACGTTTAGGGTTTTCTGCTGCAGCATCTTGCCGACTCGGCATATCTTATTATCTCGTGATGTTCGGTCACACAGTGACCTCGATCAGTGAATCAGAGAATATCGTCAGCCTCTGCTAATAAGCATCACTAATATGCCGGTACAACTGCAAGCTCAAGCTCATGCGACCAGCAAACTGAATCTAGTTGCTTCTCAGTATATTGATGAACTGTGACAGCTACTCTACTGATCATCAGTGACATCTAGCTCGGATGAACTACGCGTCCTCAAGCTTTATATGCTCATCCAGTCGAGCAACCAGATTATGGTCTTCTATATTGCTCCCACAGGTCTTCTTGCGACCGAACTCTACATATGGGCTTAAAAGCCGTCTTTATATATCCACGCCTTCTCAAAAGCCGGGGGGCTTTATATTTCATGAGATCATTCTTATACAGGCTTAATGTCTTGTGTCTTATCAGACAGGGAGGTTCGCCACAGCGACCATATTATGGGCTCCATGAACCGCGCCTTCTTATTTTCACCGCGGCCACAACGACGAGAACTTCAAGTTCCGTCCAACCCCCGAGGGTACTTTCACAAGCTCCGCCCTTCATTCGCCCTCGAGGGCGCTTACTAGAACTCTAAGTTCCGTCAAACACCCAAGGGTATTTACATGAGCTCTGTGCTCCATCAGCCTTCAAGGGCGCTTACCAGAACTCTACGTTCCACTAGCCCTCTAGGGCGGTCCCTCAAGGGACGAACACCCTCAAGGGTGACAAGATAGAGCTCAAGTTCTATCCGAACGGTTTAGCTATAGTTCTAACCCGTGAAATGGCAAAACCTAGTGGGAGTTCGTCGCCCTACCCTGTTTTGTTAATTCGAAACGAGCTGGCTTCTTTGCCAGCCCTTAGCGATAAGGGTTCGCGTCAAAGTAAAACGCAAGCATGATGTGGCTCAAGCTAAAGAACACACACTTGCACAAAACAAACACCCTCCACAGGAGAAGTGACCCCTCAAGGGGACATTCAAACACTTAGCACATGCACAACTTGCATGCACATAGAGAGGCTAAACGTGGGGCACAGCCTCTAATGGATCCCGAGATCCCATGTCCCAAATATGATTCCGAGTAGCCTACTTAGGCGACATTCGAAAGACCTAGCTCTCAAGAGCTAGAGTTCTAGCATCCTAAAGCTTAAAGAACACACATTTGCACAAAACAAACACCCTCCACAGGAGAAGTGACCCCTCAAGGGGACATTCAAACACTTAGCACATGCACAACTTGCATGCACAGCTCTGTGTCCTCTCTCTAGAGAGGCTAAACGTGGGGCACAACCTCTAATGGATCCCGAGATCCCATGATTCATTTTCCCAAATATGATTCCGAGTAGCCTACTTAGGCGACATTCGAAAGACCTAGCTCTCAAGAGCTAGAGTTCTAGCATCCTACTCGGGCAAAGTTCCAAGGCTTAAGCTCCCAAGAGCTTAGGTCCAAGCATATGGAGTAGAGAAATATTATTACCCCTACAAGCGGATGGAGAATCCCTTATAAATCTGGCACGTGTCTCAAGATACCAGGTATAAACTTCCTCAGCCAAACATTTTGGCTAAGGAAGTGGGGGGCTTATGATATACCTCAAATATGACTTCCAATAATTGGAGAATACCGGCAATCCTAGTCGCACTAGGAGACTGATAATTATCTTATCAGGGATCGTGACGTGATTCTCAAGGATCTTAACGCGATTCTAACACATCTAGCCTACGGCCCAGTCCTACTAGGAGTCTTCTCCTACGGCTATATAAAGGGGTCTACCCCTCCAGGTAGGGGACAACTACACACATTCATGCTTTTTCAGAGTCATTATCATGTAGCTGCGCTCTGACTTAAGCATCGGAGAGTTCTCCGCCGAGAACCCCACCCGACGGTCACTCGTTTTCTGTCTTGCAGGTCATCGGTCCAGGCTCGGGTTCCGCAACATACGCGGAGCATATTTTTAGCAGCAACAGTTAGTAAAATCATATAAAATATCTAGCGTTGCTTTTATTTTTTCCACTTTGGACAAAAATCCTACAGAGTAGTTATTATGTTATTAACAAAAATGTAATACAAATTAAAGTATATTTATCAAGAAAAATATATGATACCGTTTCTTAATAACGTATATTCAAACAAAGAGCGACACAAAATCAAACTTGTTGATAAAACCAAGAATGGTACTTAAAAGCGTAGTTATCAATACCATATCGGTATCGGCCGTACCAGCCGGTACGTACCGTTTTTGCTTTTTACTGGTACAGTATTTCTTAAATTTTGTACCGATCAAAATACCTCTCGGTACCGGCTGTACCGGCCGAAGACTGCATACATGCCGAGATATTGGGTTTTGTACCGGTTCCTTTAAAAAATATAAAAGTAATAAATTTTATTAGAAATTTTTGTAAATTGACCATATAAAGACTAAATATAAAGATATTCTAAGTTCTCTTATACTAATCAAAACCTCTGTAACCTTCTGCTCATAAAATTCATTATAATTTGTAAAATCATTCTTGATAAGTTTTCAATATTCACTTATCTTTGATTACTTCATACCTGTAAACTTTGATCATATTCTTTCATCTATATGATGTACTACTTTACACACATTCGCTCGCGCACATACATGTACAAACACAAAAACAACTTATTCTTGAACCCAAAGACATTATTATTTAACAAACTAGCTTATTTGAAAATTATGATAAATCAAGCTCTATAAGATAAACAGTTTATTTTAGAGGAGTTGTAAGTAAAAATATATATGTATATATTATTAGTACGCCAGTGAATAAATAATACAAATAGATATTGTTGATGAAAATCTTGAGGCAGTACCGAGACGGTACCGGTACGTACCGTTTAGTGAAAAAAATAGTACGCACTCCGGTACGATATTTATAACTATGCTTAAAAGAATAAATTCAATGTAGGTTCGTTTAATCACTTGGTTCAATAATTCAAGCATTTCCCTTGTTAATTTCTTGCTACTTTTGTGCACAAAGTCAAGCTTGAATTAATGAACCATCATGTTGTCAGGAATAAGTTCCAGGTTCAACTGCTCTTGTGCTTTACCCATTCTACCCTTGGAAAACACTGAAAGAGTCAAAATACAGATAGCAAACGTCTATTTACCTATCTTAAAGTGCTTGTCCCGTTTTTCATTTGTCGCTGTTAAACTTTTAGCGACTATTCATAGTAGGACAAGTATTTGAAATGTGTAGCTCTAAAATGCTTGTCGATAACTTGATTCCTGACTTTTAAGCTTTTAACGGCCAATCATAGTATGACAAGTAATTGAAGTATGGAAGTAAGTTTTTTCAGATTAGCATTATCTATTTTTTTTCTTTTTCATTGACACATACCTCGCGTTTGCTCACAGCTCTAATTAATTTCATAAAAGTGATCATTCATTAACCATTAACATACTATTGGTATTTTTAGAAATATGTTTAGGTAAATTTGCTGCCTATTCTTATGTAAAGGAACCCTTTCATTTTCTAAGAATCACGGAAATATGAGAAAATAGAGGACGAGGAGGCCAAAAGCATATTAGCGACGATTACCTATAACGACGAATTAAGGAGGAGAAAATTTGTCTTGCTTGTCTCCACCTCTTCTCCTTCTTCGAATTTTCGCATGACTGGGAAGGCAAAGCGCCAAACCCTTTCTGTTTTGTCCACTTGGTCTTCCCCGGTTCCCTGTGCATTGCTCTCTCCGTCAGCAGGGAGTCTTGCGCAATACTTTTACCAGGAATCCACTTTTGACTAATACTGGTTCTCAACTACAATTCAATTATATCTTCAACATCACACACACACACACACACACACACACACACTCATTCAGTCTCGCAAACTCCTATAAAAGTCGCAGACGCGGATAAGGTAACATGTAGCCTTTTCTGAGTAGCCTTTAGTTCAAGAATCCTGGCATTCCCAACTCACACACATAGCCCAAACCCTTCACAAGTTATGGAGCTTTTTCAAGAAACAGAGAAGGGTATGTCAGTTCTTTTGTCTAATTCCTACTCACTGATGCAAGTAAGTAGTGATTTTCTGTCAGGGACAGGTCCAGGCCACCTCTCAAAATCAAAATAAAATGGAACAAACCACAAGGGGAAGACAACAATGGAAAATCAAGTAGCAGCTGAGTCAGGCCAAGGAGTTACAGCAGCAGAAGAAATTGGCTTGGAATGAAAAATGCAGCGCGTGAAGGGAAATAAGGAAGGAATTAACAAAATGGGAAGCGCGTGGCAAGAGCTGACTATGCACCATTTTTGGCGCGTGACCAGCACTCCAAGCACCAACATTTATGTAAACTCTTTCCATTAAGATGTTAGGGACAGGTGATTATTGGTTGTTAATGCCATAATCTCTGTCCTAATGGCATCATAGTTTTAATTATCCTTAGCCTTCTTTTACTTAACTGTCCATTAGGAGTAATTAGTAGAAAAGGGTGAGCTGGAGAAAATGGTTGTAACTGCTCATATATGTGAAGGACACGTGAAGGGGAGAGGATCATTATCAGAAAATTGAGAATCATTTCTCTTCTTCTCTCTGGCTTTTCTCTTCCCATCTGTTCCTTCTTGCTTGTTACTCTTATTCATCTTAAAACTATTCTATCATCACATACTGTCATCCTTCAATTCACCATTGTTGTAAAGCTGTGTACCTGGGTTCATCACAATTGGTATCCAGAGCCAAAACTTTACACCTTCGAAATCACCAAAAACAGCCAAATACAGTAACCAAAATGGTAGGAAATGCACAGAAATTCAACAGACAACAGTTGGACGAGCATGTTAGCTTGATGGAAGCACAATTCTCCGATCATTTCGGAGCAATTGACGACCAACTTGCTGAGTTAAAAGAGACTATTTCCGATATCCCTGAGCTCAAGTCTTCAATAAACCAACTAAGGGATGAGATGCCATCGATGAAACAGAGCTTGAATCAGTTGCAGCACATGATGCAGCAATTAATAGCAACCAAAGGAGGTGATGGAGGGGAAAGCTCAGGTTCAAAGCAGTTCATGCAGGGCAAAGGAGAGGAAGGGAGTCACAGGGAGTTTCATCAGGTTACAAATGGTAACCTATTTACAAAATTACCTAAAATTGAATTTCCAAGGTTCTCAGGAGAAGATTCGTATGGATGGGTAAGGAAGGCTGAAAGATATTTCGAATTCAATCCCATGGATGCAAACTTGAAGGTAAACTTTGCTTCTGTACATTTTGAGGGCCAGGCTGAATACTGGTTTAGTACTTACATCAAGCCTAGAGGTAGAGTTTTCTGGCAAGATTTTGTTAGAGATATGCATGCTCGGTTTGCTAAGCTGTTTAAGGAGAGTGTGTTGGGAGAATTCCACAAGCTGAGACAGGTGGGTACTGTAGAGCAGTACTACAACGAATTTGAAACACTAAGGTCAATTTTAGTCAATGAAGGGGGAAGGTTTGACGAGCTATATTTTACTCAGAGTTTTGTGAGTGGGCTGAGGGATGAGATCAGATTGGAGATTGAAAAGTTTGACCTATATGACTTATCCAGGGCCATATTCTTGGCTAGGAAACAAGAAGCCAACTTATATAATTCATGGCATATACCTAGAGCTGCACATAAACCCAGTTATACCAACCCTCTACCAAACCATGTTCCAGCCAGACCCCACATCAACCCTTCACCAGTGAGGCCAAAACCCTTGCTAGTACCTCCTATATCAACCTATAACCCCTCGAGCCATCCATCTAACCAAAAAGCCTTATTACCTACACCTGCACAGCCTCCTATCCAAAAGTTTCCCAGGACTTACTTTGATGAGAGGAGAAGAAAAGGCTTGTGTTACTGGTGTGATGAAATGTTTTCGCCAAATCACCATTGTAAACACAAGCAGGTTTCGATGCTAATTGTTGATGAAGATGAGGAGAATTCTCTTCCCATTTATGACGAAGAAATCGAGACAAAACAGCCAGAAAATACGAATGATGAGAACAAGGAGAGAGTGGAAATAACTGTGAGTGCCATCACAGGAAATGCTAGCTACAATGCATTCAAGTTGTGGGGGAAGATAGGCCAAAAAACCTTCTCTATATTAATTGACACAAGGTCTACACATAACTTCATTGATCCTAAAACTGCTGAGAGATTGGGTTGCTCTATTACACCCACCCTACCGATGACTGTGATGGTAGCAGATGGGAATAAGATTGAAAGTGACTCCATGTGTGAACAGCTTAGGTGGACTATGCAAGGCCATGAGTTCTCTGCCAAGGTCATGCTACTACCCTTAGGAGGGTGTGACTGCGTATTGGGCCTACAGTGGCTCAAAGGACTTGGAGAGGTGAAGTTTGACTTCTCAGCTATGTCCATGACCATCAACCAAGGAGGAAAAGAGGAGACATTTTATGGGAGCGACAACAAAGCAGAATTGAAGCTGATTTCAGCTGAAGCCATGTATAAATACCTCACCAACCATACAGGGGCCCTTTTTGGACAAGTCTATACCATCACTACACTACCTAACCCAACTCAACAGGAACCTCGACTCACAGCCCTGTTGCACCAATTTGATGATGTATTTGGAGACCCTGTGGGACTTCCCCCTGCTAGAGCTCTAGACCACCACATTCCCTTGATTCCCAATGCCCATCCCATCAATTTGAGACCCTACCGAATACCCTATGCCCAAAAATCTGAAGTAGAGAAGATAGTGCAAGAAATGTTGGAGGCTGGGATAATACAGCCCAGTACTTCACCATTTGGAAGCCCTGTTTTGTTGGTTAAAAAGAAAGATGGGAGCTGGAGGATGTGCGTGGACTATAGGGGTTTGAATAAACTAACCATCAAAAATAAATTCCCAATACCAATAGTGGACGACTTGCTTGATGAGTTGCATGGTGCACAGGTTTTCTCAAAGCTGGATTTAAAGAGTGGCTACCATCAAGTACGGGTTAGCCCTGAAGATGTGTACAAAACAGCTTTTTCCTCCCACCTAGGTCATTATGAATTCTTGGTAATGCCTTTTGGGCTTACTAACGCACCTGCAACCTTCCAAGCACTTATGAACAGTGTGTTTCAACCATTTCTGAGAAGGTTTGTATTGGTTTTCTTCGACGACATTTTGATTTATAGTCCAAGTTATGAGGGGCACTTGCACCATTTAGCTACAGTGCTACAAGTTCTCAGAGAAAACAAGTTATTTGCAAAGAAGTCTAAGTGTGCATTTGCGGTGGGGGAGGTGGAGTACCTTGGCCACTTGATATCAGGCAAAGGAGTAGCAGTTGACCCCAAGAAAATCAGTGCTATGGTGACTTGGCCACTACCTAAAACCATAAAACAACTCAGGGGGTTTTTGGGATTGACAGGCTATTACAGGAAATTCATACCAAAGTATGGGACCCTGAGCAAACCCCTCACTAGGCTACTTCAAAAGAACAACTTCCATTGGGATGAACGGGCTACTCAGGCCTTTGAAACCTTAAAGTCAGCCATGACCAGTACTTCTGTGTTAGCTTTACCAAATTTTTCAAAGCAATTTGTGGTAGAAGTAGATGCATGTGACCAGGGTATGGGGGCGGTATTGATGCAAGAAGACAGGCCTCTAGCTTTTTTCAGCAAAGCTTTTGGTCCAAAGGCCTTATCCATGTCCACTTATGAGAAGGAACTTGTGGCTCTTGTCCAAGCAATCATGCACTGGCAAGCTTATCTAAGCTCCCAACCTTTTACCATTAGGACAGACCACTCTAGCCTAAAATACCTCATGGGGCAGAGAGTAACATCTTTACTTCAGCAAAAATGCCTGTCTAAATTGCTTGGGTTTAATTTTGAGATTCTTTACAAGGCTGGGGTGGAAAATGGTGCGGCTGATGCACTTTCTAGACTGCCCCATGGTGATTCGGATCTGCAGTGCTGTTATGCAGTCTCCCAAGTGACTCCTATGTGGCTAAGTGAGTTGCAGGATAGTTACACAGGGGATGAGTTCATGCAGAGCCAATTCCAACAACTTGCTCTAGACCCTTATGCTACTTCAGAGTTTACAATAGAACAAGGTGTGCTAAGATATAAAGGAAGATTGTGTGTGGGCAACCAAGGGACACTGAGATCTCAAATAGTACAAGTGTTACATTCCTCAGGAGTGGGTGGCCACTCTGGAACCAAGGCTACGTATAAGAGGATAGCCACCTATTTCTACTGGCCAAATCTCAAGGCAACTGTGAAGGTAGTGGTGCAAGAATGTGACATTTGTCAGAGAAGCAAACATGAACATCTACCCTACCCAGGTTTACTTCAACCCTTGGCCATCCCTAGTCAATTGTGGAGTAGTGTATCCATGGACTTCATAGAGGGACTGCCAAGATCAGATTACAAAGAAGTTATCATGGTGGTGGTTGACAGGTTGAGTAAGTTCTCTCATTTCATAGCCCTTAAACACCCCCACACCGCTGTAGATGTAGCTCAAGCATATTTTGACAATATTTTCAAGTTGCATGGTTTACCTGATAGCATTGTGAGTGACAGGGGAAGTGTCTTCCTCAGTAATTTTTGGCAGAGGTTGTTCAAGCTTTTGGGAACTCAGCTTCATATGAGTACATCATACCATCCTCAGAGTGATGGCCAAACAGAAAGAGTCAATCAATGCCTAGAAACATATCTCAGATGTTTTTGTGGAGACAAACCCGCTAATTGGTGTAAGTGGTTAACACTGGCTGAATACTGGTATAATACAACTTACCATAATTCTTTACAGATGACACCATTTGAGGCGCTCTATGGATATACTCCAAGATGGGTGAATATGGGGGTTCATGAGGCCACACAATTACCTGCTCTAGATTCATATCTAGATGAGAGAAGGAAGGTACTTTCACTACTCAAGGACAACTTAGCTGCAGCTCAAGCTAGAATGAAGTTGTTTGCTGATAGGAAAAGGACTGAAAGATCTTTTACAATTGGTGATTTTGTATATCTCAAGCTTCAGCCCTATAGACAAAACAGCCTAGCCTTAAGAAGAAACCTCAAACTTTCCCCAAAGTATTATGGTCCTTTCCAAATCCTAGAGAAAATAGGCCCTGTTGCTTACAAATTGGATTTACCAACAGACTCCCAAATCCACCCAGTCTTCCATGTATCTCTGTTGAAACCTACCTTGGGTAAACAAACCACAGCAAGTCCCAATTTACCTCCTACCAATGCCATAGGACAAGTCCTTATTGAACCCATTCAAATTTTAGACAGGAGAATGATCCCCAGAAACAATGTTTATGTCCCCCAAGTGCTGATAGGATGGTCAAATATGAGTGAAGAAGATGCTACTTGGGAGGACTGGACAGCTATGCAACAAAGGTTCCCAGCATTCGTAGCAGAGGAGGAGGCACAGTTTAAAGGGGAAGGGAATGTCAGGGACAGGTCCAGGCCACCTCTCAAAATCAAAATAAAATGGAACAAACCACAAGGGGAAGACAACAATGGAAAATCAAGTAGCAGCTGAGTCAGGCCAAGGAGTTACAGCAGCAGAAGAAATTGGCTTGGAATGAAAAATGCAGCGCGTGAAGGGAAATAAGGAAGGAATTAACAAAATGGGAAGCGCGTGGCAAGAGCTGACTATGCACCATTTTGGCGCGTGACCAGCACTCCAAGCACCAACATTTATGTAAACTCTTTCCATTAAGATGTTAGGGACAGGTGATTATTGGTTGTTAATGCCATAATCTCTGTCCTAATGGCATCATAGTTTTAATTATCCTTAGCCTTCTTTTACTTAACTGTCCATTAGGAGTAATTAGTAGAAAAGGGTGAGCCGGAGAAAATGGTTGTAACTGCTCATATATGTGAAGGACACGTGAAGGGGAGAGGATCATTATCAGAAAATTGAGAATCATTTCTCTTCTTCTCTCTGGCTTTTCTCTTCCCATCTGTTCCTTCTTGCTTGTTACTCTTATTCATCTTAAAACTATTCTATCATCACATACTGTCATCCTTCAATTCACCATTGTTGTAAAGCTGTGTACCTGGGTTCATCACAATTTCTCCTTAAACCCACCTTCCTACGCG
>JAVXUP010003190.1:0-80912 GCA_033070095.1 Escallonia herrerae | reverse complement strand
ACAGTGGAGACAAGTGTTAAAATCCGCATCACATTTTCAGAATATGTAGCAACTATATCACTTAGGATAGAAACTGATTAGTTTGTGACACATAAGTACCATTATAGAGGCCTGCAACTATCTCAGCAACCACGGCTACTTCCACCATATTTCTCGGGCTATGGCCGTTACCAAACTCTTCCCTCCCCTTGGCTACGTTTATAAAAGAGTATGGACCAAACATGTTTCCGTTCAGGAAATGCATATCGTAGGTTCTTTCCTTGACATTTGGACCATCCGAAATTTGTTTGTCATAGAACTCCTCATTTGGAAATAAGCTTATGGATGGATGCATTCTGTACTGGACGTTAAGAAGGTGCTTCCCATGTCCCAATAAAACTAGCCTCTCAAATAAGCTCCTTCCGAATTCAACATTTTCGCAAATCTATCACAGACCAATTCAAAAGATGTGAGTAATGTGAAGTAAATTTACTAAGCTAAATCAACCAAAAATAGTGTGTTGAGTTCAGAAACCTTGCTTTGAACCATCGCAGGCAGTTGCCTCTCATCCCCAACAAGTATTGCATGGCGGAGACCGTTGAGCTGTAAAGGAATAGCGGATTCACATTCTTTGAGCTGAGCAGCTTCATCAATTACAAGCAGTTCCAGTGGTGTCATTCCTTCAGCGTGTAAAAGAGCTTGATACAGTGCAAAAGATTAAGGTTGCATGCTTTAAACAAAAATCTCTAATCATACTCTCCTCAGTAAAATCTGGAGGGGACACTGTTTCACGAAGGGTTTTAAGGATTTCAAGGAAATCTGTTCTGCACATGCTCAGCTTTGTGATCTTTTTCTTTGCCTCTTCAACTCCATTGTCACCTTCACTTAATCCTTCATTTATAACAGCAACATTATGCAGCAACGTTTGAAGCAAACCATTAACTCCAATTAATGTTTTCGCCACTTCAAGTGGGATCAAAGAAGTGGGCAAATGTGTGTACAAGATTGTAATACAGTTCATTAGTTTCTCTCCGATGTCAAGAAATCTCTTTACTAGAAACTCTTCAAATGTCAGAAGTTTTTTGGCTGCATCAGCATCAGCATCGCCAGAACCTCCTCCTTCTTGGCAACTCATTTCTGCCCCTTTCTTGGAAGATTCCTTCCCTATTTTCTTAATGTTTCCCTTTAAGTTTTCTTCATCCTTGACCTCTTCTTCTTCATCTCGTATCTGGCTTGAGATACCCTTTCCAGGAAATCCGTCCTCGAAATCATCCTCCCCATTGTCATCGTCACTGTTGTTTCCTTTCGGTTTTTCTTTTTCAACGTATAAACTGTAAAGCTCTTCAGGGTCTTCGAACAGAAGGATAATCGAGTCTATGCTACCTTTCCACCCAGACAATGGAGCAAAACACGCTGCAAGACTAGCAGCACGCTTACTAAGAAATACATCATGAAGTTCTTTACAATCCTGAATCTTCATTCTCTTACCATTACCAAATAGAAGTACATCTCCCAATCCATAAGTGTCATATTTGAGGGTATCCTGTACCAAGCCCATAAACCGTGCTGCAACTCCTAGGACTGCAATATTAGTTGGCGCACATGTGAGTGTTCTGCATTTCATTCTTAGGAGGGCAAACAACAAAGAAGCAACGGTTTTCGTCTTTCCTGTCCCCGGCGGCCCCCAAATTAGTTTCACCCCATTCTGATGATGACACTCTCTAGTAGCAATGCAACTTAAAACAGCAGCTTCTTGGGAATCATCAAGCTTAATAAACTGGCGAATGGCTTCCCTTAGATTTGCTATAGGGAAACCCCTTATTGTTTCAGGGGAACATAGAGTACAATTTCCGTCTACCTGAACAGAGAAAGAACTCTGACTGCGTCAGGAACATCTCAAAGAAAGGGCTCAGTAATAAACTGAATCAATGCAAAAAAAACAGTGCAAGTGTCTCTAGATTGAGGGACAGAAGTAAGTAACAAACAAGTAGTGACTCTTACAGCGTGACTAGGTTGCAGCACATTTCGAATAATGTTCGTTTTCGTGCCTTCGAGATCCAAGTTCAATGCATTCCATATACGAATATTTGTGGTCAGGTTTGTGAGAGAAACCGCAAAAAGCATTCCTCTCTTCTGTTCATTTTTCTCATATACAATGGGCTTTGAGGATAAGATGAGAAGATCATGAGGAAATTCATCAGGAAATTCACTCTTCCCTTGAACAAATGCAAGGAGATACGGTGTTTTAGGCCTGTTTAGATCATTAACGTATCTTGGTCTTACATCTGTCAAGGCAATGAGATCTCCCACCTCCGGCTGATACTCTACTTCACCATTCTGAGTATCTCTTACTTCCATGGGAGAAAGATGGTAATACAAGTCCTTGGGAGGTTTATGATCGTTTGATATTGTTACATCAAATATTTGACAGATAGGTGCACGAAACAACGTAGCCATGTGCGAGGATAAATCAGCACGTGTTTCCTCAATAAGCGGGTAGATGAATGACTTCATGTAAATAGATGTAGACGAAAAAGTCTTGGGGATTTCTGCAACCTGTGAAATGTAGAAATTAGTTCATGATATGTGAGTACACTCCTCTTGAAATTAGTTCATTAGTTCATGATATGCGAGTACGCTACTCTTGAAAATTGTCAATTGCAAACATTTCAAGATATGTGAGTGCCAGATACTACAGAGGTTCTTGCCGAAAGAACAATAAATTAGCAAGTCAAATGCAGCATCAAGAAACAGTTTTTGTCAAATTATCAAGGATTGTGACCCCAGATTAAAACTTAGATACAGTGCATCAGTAAACTAACGCTTTCCCCTGAACGCTATCTAATCCATCTCTTGTTTCTTCTCCATTTCCCAACAATGGCTATGATGCCCAAATGATTCTGATCGAAGCTCTCCAAGTCCAGCTACTAATGGACAAGTATTTCCTAATAGAGGACAGGTAAAGTTTATATGTTTTCACTAATTAAGACTACTTTTAGGTGACAATATTTGTAATTCTAAGAGTTTTTCATATGTACGGACGTGTTGTTTCTATCACTATAATTCATGTCCCAAAAATGAAACCTAAGATTGATCAGTGAATAGAAAATATTGACATACGAAGTTGAACACTACCAACTCTATGTACTTTGAACCAGTTGATGAAGTTTTATATTATTCTCAAATTATTCATGGTTTCGATTTTAAATAGAAATTAAAGAATACGCATACAAAGTATTTTCAGAACGAATGGGGTGGTGCTAGGGGTGTATGATAAGAGTTTGCTGGGGTGGATTTAGTTGTTCACTTTCACTAGTAGAACAAACTAGCAAGTTCATGGGGTCCTTCAGTAAAATATTCACATGTATATTGCATACATTGATACCCATTAATAGTTACTCATTTCTACTTAACATGTCTATTGTTTTATGATTCAGACTTCAACTACTCAAATGTTTCTTGATTCTCTCTCTCTTCCATCAATTCTTTTGAGTTTGTCAAAACTCTCTCTCTCTCTCTCTCATGTCAAGATGTCCTGCTATATATATATATATATATATATATATATATATATATAATTTATATGTTTTCTCAAATCTTGAATCTTTTCTATATTTATAGTTTGGACAAGCCCAATTAACAAAACTAATATCACTCCTCTTATTTCAAGCCATATAAATATTAAATATTGGTTTCGTCCTTTTCGGTCTCAGATGACAAGGTATATGTGTGCGAGCGTACACTCGTTTATAAAATTTTCTCATATTCTATATCTTTTTATTCACTTGTTGATGGCCTGTATTAATACAAACCTCAATACATGAGTTATCATCGCTATAAGTTATTATTAATATTATTGTTTTTATTACTTGACAAACACTATTTCTACTATTTTAAATTTCACTTGCTTCTTTTGTTTCTAAATGACTAGCAATTATTATTAAAGTTAATTTTTAACAATAAAATGTGATAAGAAACTCATAAAAAAAAGGTTAAAATACAATTTTTATGGGCTTTCTCAATAACGCACAAAGTCAAAACCAATATTTAAAGATTGTTGGAAATGGTATTTACAAATTCAAGAATGGCAGGTGGGTGCGTAGGGGGTGGGAGTGGGGTTAGGTAAAATGGGTTCGGTATAAATGGTTGACCGACCATTTTTGGTAATTTATTTATTAGTAGATCAATTGGGTCATTAGTTAAATCGGTTGGTTCTACCCATCAAATCATGAATTGCATGTAATTTGGTAAGAACAAACTTTGACTACTATTTCGCTTATTGCGATTGGTTATACCCATCAAACCATCAATTGGGTCATTAACTCCACGTTTTCGTTCTCTCCCGTTGCTTCACCTTCTCCAAGGAGTCATACACCACCGCCCCACAACCACCACCACTGCTGTCATTTCACAATCGCCAGTTTGCCACCATACACTACTGGCACGCACAACCATACAAATACCATCTCGGCCGCACCCATCACCGCCATTGCCCGCACAAAGCTACCACTAAACCCAAAACCACCATTGCCACGCCACAATTACCACCCTACACAACTACAACCACAAGCACAAACACCATGGGTATCACCACCATATCAGCAACAACCCGTCACACTACAACTGCCAATTTCAGTGGTCGAGCTAAGAGGATTAAAGGTGTAATCAAAATCCAAAGGTCCATAGCTATACAAGACTGAAAAAGTCGAGGGGGAGCTGGTTTAAAGCAGATCCGCCCCTCATCGCCGTCATACCCACGACGACCTCCATGACAACCAACAGCCCACCACCACCATAGCGACACCCATAACTACTATTGTTGAGCCAACTATCAAAACCCTGTATAACTAGAACCCACAGAACTACAGATCTATTGACCCAAGAAAGAGTCATGATTATAGAGGGGTGACCAGGAAGGCGATGGCGTCGACAGCAAAACAGTGGTGACGGGGAACACAGAGTCGCTACACGAGACAACAGGTGGTGACGGCGAAGTCCACCTGTGGTCATGAGCGGCAACGGTAGTGGTCACCTGCAACGGCCGCAGTCGCCTGGAACGGCGGCGATGTACGGTCAAAAGTTGCAGTGACAGGTTAAAATTAGCTGTTGGGAAAAAAAATTGCTTTAGGTTTTGGTGCATCGATTAAAAAAAAAAGGTCATGGTTAACTAGGCACCCAATATCGAACCACTTAAATGTATGTGGTTCGTTATTGGGTGCTGGGTGCGTAGTTAACCATGAGTAGATTAATAAATTCTAAAATTTCTAACCATTTATTTCTTGGATGTGTATGGATAGCTTTTATGTGAATGACTTTAGATGATTAAATGGGTTTGAATTGTGACTGCCACCCTAATAATGATGGTCCTTGAGCTTCCCCGACGCATTGACAACGATATTTTGCCTTGAGTTTTTAGCTGACCAATTTTCAACGACGAGTTCAAAAGGCTTTTACTCATATCTTATGACCAATAGCTTTGATGTAGTTGCATTATATGTATTGTTACATTGTTAGTGCTCCTAAGAGCGAGTTTGGTGCAACTTACATAATTCTTCTTTACATATAACCTTTCATGCTTATTAATGAGATTCTGGTAATTTTTAATTGAAAAGTCTGCGTGTTCTAAGTAACTACTATAGACTTGATGCTGACAGAATATGGACCATAACCGTGTTTTGGTGTGCCTAGGCAGGCCCAAAGGATTTTATTGCTTGCCATGACTCATTGGAATTAGGAGGATATATGATTTGTTTTGGGCAAGAGTTTCACCCAAATTGGTCTTTGAGTTTCAGGAGTAAGTATTATTAAGTTACTAACTGCTATAAAAACTTAAGCTGATAGAGAATCAAACCAACAATGTTATCATGTGTAACACTCTCCCTCACGTGTGAGCTCCGATTGCATGGGTGCACCACTATCACCGTAACACTCATCTTCACGTGTAAGCCCCCTATTTCACGTGAAGAGATAGATTAAAGTGCACCACCAGAAAGTGTACAAATAAATAGAGTACAATTTTCACTATAATAAAAAATGATTATATAAGTAAGTAGGAAAAACGATCCCAATATCTTTTCAAACTTGAGCTTTAACACCATGTTAAGTTATTAACTACTCTAACAGGTAAAACTATTAGAGAATGTGTCCGAGAATGTTACTATACATAACATGTACGTTATTAACCTGGTTGTCGGGGCTGTAATTCTGATAATACATGTAATTTTTGGTCATTTTCATTGCCCAATGCAATGGGGAAATTTGTGCCATCCTTCATAGCGATTTGATAGCTTCAGTCATGAAAGATCATGGGTAATCAACAAGGGACCTTAATGAGCAATCTGTAGCAAAAAAGAATTTATGTGCACTTGATTTTGAAGGCTGTATCAAGTTGTATGGGTAACTTGTTCTTTCTTGACCTTGTGGAGTAGCGATAAAGTTTAGTCTTTTAGCAACAAATGAAGGTCAGGAAAAAACTTATAAGTGTGCATAGATTTCACTAACTTTGGTGCTATTTTATCATAAGAAAGTTGGTTGATATTGAGCTATTCTAATGAAATTTTATGATCTATACCAAGTGACCATACACTTATTAAATAATATATAACGTGCGCATATAATTTGATTTGAGAACTACAATGCTATGATTTGATTTGAGAACTACAATGCTATAAATTGTCCTCCACTACTTCCATTGCTGGTTTGGCACGCTGATTTCATGAAAGCTTCCCTCCTAAAGATCCACTTAGCACTCTTATACCCATATACAACTGCAATAGGAAACGTCTACGATGACATTACCCAAAATGATGTATGTACATGGATAATACGTGTGTGTGCGCGTGCGTGTATATATATATATATATATATATATATATTATGCAAGTGAGTCAACCTCGTTCACCCCTACAACACTAACAGAAAAAGATATAGCAATTTCAAGAAACGCAAGGAAGGTCTCCGTATTTTAGAATAACCTCAGGGGAGAGTAGTGTAATTAGTGGCAGAGCTTAAGCATGACCAGGTTTGCCACGGCCACCCCCTAAATTTTAGAATCTTTTTAGTTCATAAAATAGTGGGAAAATTATATTTAAAACATTTACAAAAATATCACTATACTGTAAAATTAATGTATTGATGTTTTTTTTTATCTTTTTGTGCCACTGACCGCCGTAATCTTTGTCTTTGTCTTTTTCTTGCTCCATCTTCATTTTTTCAAATTCTAAATCTTTATATTAGATCAAGGTTATTTTTTTTAATTAAAATTTTTATAGTATGTTAATTTATACATGCACTATTATCCTTGTAAAATTAATTTTCACATTAATTGTACATATATACATCTAACTATGTAAGAGTTAAGCTTCTTTCATCCAGGACTAGTAATTTGTCATTGATTGATCTTACCAAGTTAAATAAGTCACTATGAATGAGAAACTTATACGATTAAATAAAGCATATTTTATGTGAACTTGAACCTTCCGAAGTTTTTTATGCTAGCTGTCAATTTTTTATCATTTTTTGGTCCCCGCGATTAGGATTTCTGCATCCGCCCTTGAGTGTAATTAACCCTATTATTATCGTTTGAATATGTACTAGGTGCTTTTGGTACTCTTTATACATCCCTACTCCAATTTTTTGTTCCATATGCAAAGCACCTGAATAGTATTAGTTCATTAGTGTAGATATGTATTTATGTGTGTGTGTGTGTGTGTTATGGGGTTATAGTACATCCTTCGTTGAGGGTATGCATTCCTCGAAAGATGTAACAAGCAGCACTAGGCACCTACCGAGAAGGCAACTAGAGAAGGTTGGGGTCTAAAAATATACCCATCTTCTAGTTATATATCCATGTGGGAACAAAGCACGGTACAGAGAAGGGAAGAAATCGGAAAAGAAAGAGGATAATGAAGGCGCACACAACCAATGGCTCACAACCGAAAACTTAACATATATAATTAAACACCATATGTATGATGATTACGTCGATATAACTAGGGGGAATAAACCTTAAAGCTACTCAAGAAACAAGAAAGGACAGTAATAGTCTAATAATTTGGCTAAAATATTAGAGGGATCTTTTGTTCCTACACACTTGTGTGCTTGCCGACACTCGATTTTGTCACCAAAAAGAAATGCATGTCACAAATTTTTTGGACACGAAACAAGGTGTGAACAAACATGATAAAGTGTGTGTAATTACACTTTCCCATTACAAAACTACCATAATCCCTGCAAATTTGATAGCAAGTGAAACTCCAACCAAATAAGTCGATTACACCAGAGAGAAGTATCGGAAACAAGTCACATGCTTAGTTTAGTCTTAAGTCTCTACTTGTGCGTATCCCCCCCCCCCCCCCCCCCCCCCCAAAACCCACCACCCAATATATGTGAAATAACACTCTTAATGTGAAATAACACTCTTATATCAATTCACAATTTCTCTGCCAAAACGTCACGTTTTTCTCTAAGGAATTGTTAACAACAAGGTTGGATACTTGGATGTGGAATGGAAAGTGTAGATTTTGGCATTTTACCTCTTGTTTAACTTTTCACATCCGTATATTAGTAGCTTACGAAATATCAAGTTTACCACTAGCTAGAAAGCGATTTTCACAAGATTATACCTGTTGTCAAAGCATTGTCAAGGCAACATTTACTTTGAAGGGTGATCATACGATCACTCTATTCACGAGTACACATATACTACTTTTGTCAAAGCAACACTTTATTAGGGTGATCGTATGATCACCCTATTCACAAGGCTATACCTCCTGTGAAAGCAGATAGTACATGTACAAAAGTATACTTTGACAAGTCATCTAAACGTTGTCATCCGGGAACATCACAGCAAATATTCACGCAGTGAAGAAACTCAGAGAGAGAACGAGATAGATTAGCCCAAACCTTGTCCCTGTAGAGATCTTTGTTAAGTACATCTCCAATAGACCAAGAAAAAATAACATCGATCAAGCTTCGCCCCTTGAACTCTTCCATCTTCACAGTATGAGTTGCAATCTTTTGTTTCTTTTAACCCAAAATGGCATCAACAAGCTGTCTTAGTGCCTAGTTCTTTACATGATGAGACCCAGAGAGACCGAGTGATCATAGAGGGTAAGTGAAGAGATTGAAGAACGAAAAAAAGTGCATGAACTAATGGTTGTTAGCTAGTAAAGCAGAACTCTCCAGTTGACGAGAAGTCATTACCAAAAATAAACAAAGAGCACCTGAACTTGGGAAACGTGGGCGTATGTGAAAGGTCACGCGATAGAGAGGTGGGGGGGGGGGGGGGGGGGTGAACTTGGGACAGCCTTTTGGTTTTTCCACTTTAGAAAAAGAAAAAGGAATGCGAGCTAGTGGGCAGGAAATGAAAAGAGAGAGAATCTAAGAACAGGAGCAAGAGCAAACAATGTAGTGTGCTCTTGCCTTCGAACCAAGGCAAAGCCTAGCTTCCTAGTTAAGGCGCAGCCCTAAATAAATATTTAGAACTCGCATTAATATGTATTTTACTAGTAACATGATACTCTCTCCGTCTCAAATAAATTGATCATATTTACTTTTCAAATAGTCCTACAAAAATTATTCACACAAAAGTTGCTCAATTTCTAAATTAAGAAAGATTTTGTAGGTATTTTTTTTTACATAATTACCATTTTTATATTTTTCTTTATTCTATCCATATCACTACAAGTCTCCATATCACTACAAGGAATAAGTCTTTTAGCGACGAAAAAATCCGTCGCTAAAAGCCTAGATTCCGTCACTAAAGTTTTAGCGACGGAATCCCCTTCGCTAAAAGTCCCTCGTATAAAAGGCCGTTACTAAAAGTTTTGCAACGGAATTAGAAAATCCGTCGTCTAATATAGAACATTTGGCGACGGATTTATTTCTAAATTAACGATGGATTATCTTCTCTAATTCTATTTTAATTTATTTTATGTCTTAAGAAAATTAGCTACGGGATAAAATTTTTAGCTACGGATAATCCGTCGCTAAAAGTCATTTTTAAATTTTTTAATGCCCAAACCTGTAATAAAAAAACTCAAATCAATTGGGTCACATCCTCTGTCAACAATCTCAATATCTCAAACGCACGATTAACAATCTAAAATCATCAATTAATAACCTAAAATCATCGATCAATAATCACAATTATCAAATGCACAATTAACAACCTAAAATTATCAAACAAATAGTCAATGTTCAAATAATACAAAATTGTTCAAAATGTACATATCCGATGCGATTAATTTAAAATATTGTCTAATTACGGCTCAGAGTTCAACATTGGGGGAAAGGTTTTCCACAAGTGTTTTGATCAAACACCAGCACTTGAAAACGCATTTGCCCCATGTGTTTAAAGATTACAAAGTCTCTAGATTGAGATCATGCTGCTGCACGAATTCGTCCCAACCCTCTTCAAAGCAAAGTTCCTCTTAGCCAAGCTTTTTCTTCAATTTAACAGGCCATGACCCCTCGCGGCTGGTTAAAGTTGCTTCAAATCTTAATGTGGTAAGCAATCTGCAAAATGCTACCGGTATGGCCTAACATATTCATAATACAGTACGACAGGTAAATTTTTAACCAAAGATAAAACTTTTAACACACACGAAAACACTGAGAAAGCGGGATGGCATACAAGTTCTGTATGAAAACCAGGCATCATGACCTTAAAGAAGTGTCTGCCGACTGAAACGTCCCTATTCACCGATGCAGAAGCCATTTTAACCTACTTTAACATGAAAAACCAATCAAGCATTATTCAATTGACGAGCATCAATTTCATAGCTGAATTAAATCTATTTAATGTCACACTATATAAGACCTTTAAGATTTTAGTAACTAAATTATGTTAAAGTGATGCACATAAAATAAACGCAGAGAACACAACAAGCACATAGATTTTTCGAAATAACTAGCTTTTCTATAAAAGTATTATCAAGTGTCACTGTTTTCTACATTTTTTGCCATCAACCGAGCGAAAACAACTTTTAACGGTAATTTTAAATTAAACAACACTACATAGTAGTAAGAGAACCAAAATCAGAAGTTTGCTTGCCACTGATCGATAAAAGGAGATAAGATTAGAACATGCTTGTTACAAGTATCTTTGTGCAGCAGAAGGCAATTAAACCTCATGAACTAAGCCTGCTCATGAGTCATGACCTCCGTAGTGCCCTTACTGTAAGATCAGATTAGAAGCATGCATATCTTGAGTCAACAATCTCATTCGAGGCAATAGGCATAATGTGTACCGACGAACACCGTCAGTCGAACACAGTATCCGTGTCTGTGCTACCTAACAGGTATCTCAATCCAATTGGGTCCCATCCTCCATCAACAATCTCAATTCTCAATTCTCAAATGGTCAATGCAATACACACATTTAATCCAATTGGGTCCTATCCTCTGTCAACAATCTCAATATCTCAAATGCACAATCAACAATCTCAATTCTCAAATGTTAAATACACAGTCAACAATCTCAATTCTCATATACTCAATGCACAGCCAACTTAACATAGAGAAATCTAACAATTAGAACTAAATCACATATATCTCAGATAGCTATTGCATTACTGCAAAATGAGAAACGTAATATAAGCGAATGCATAGTTCAAATTCTACCCTTTCCCTTCTTGTAGCTTACATGGTGGGGGACCACATGAGCATTGACTCTAAATGAAACCCTAACTTTGTATATCAGATAGCATGCATGGCAAGAATGTAGTGGAAATACCCTAAAATATGGTTATTGAAGGAGGGGGGGAGGTTGGCACCCTAACTTTATGCACTCTTCTTCGAGTCTCCATTGGCTTTCTCAGGTTTGTTCTCCAAAGGACAAACCCCATAGATTATCGTGGGGTGTTTCTATTATTTTTTATTGCCATTTCATGAGAATAGCACCAATTAATCAGAAACATTCTAAACCAATCTGCATCAAATATATGTATATTTAAATCATCTTTATGCATGCCAAGGGAAAATAGACAAAGGGTTAAGTTATGTGAATGCAGCGAACCATAAAAGCGCATGTGCTCTCGGTCACTCTTCCTTTAGTGAGCACTACTCTGACTAAAACAAGTGGCGCTACTTGAAAATAATCGTTAAGTCATAGATAGAAAGTAAACATCATTTCCAACTCTTAAGATGCTACTCATTTTTTCATTTTTTTTTTGCTAAAATACATGTCGTGTGTTATGTGACTATTGTATATATATATATATATATATATATATATATATATATATATATATATATATATATATATATGTCCTGCCTATTGAAGTATTATGTATAACTATGCCTAGTGATCCTTCTCGTATTCACCGAATCCTAATAGCGACCCTCTGCTGGTTGCACTAAGGGTGCCTTTCACAATTTAAAAGGTGTATTTTGGAAAATAGATGGAAAAAGATAAGGAAAAAAACGGATGCCAAGCTGCATAGATTGATCACTCCACCCATAGCGCTTAGTTGGGCTTACAATAATTTTTCATTTTATGTTCATTTTATCGATAACAAGATGATACATCTTTTAGGAAGAGTGTCACGACCAATAACAAGGCAAATTTCTTTCAAATAACTACTTATAGCACAAGTCGTGCACTTTAGGCAAACTTATGTGCCATTCTATTACTTGTTCGTTCACAAACTTCACCATTAAAAAATTAAAAATCCGTCATTGAGCTCTTATAGTATGGAATGTAGTTGCCTAAATGGACTTCTTCTCTTATAGCTTTGTTACACGCTAGAGTCACCATTAGGAAACCCCCTTTAGCTACGTGTTCCCAACCTATTCTGGTCGCACCCAAAGGCCCACTTGGAGTCCCATTCTACATGACACGTCCACACAAGCACAGTATTCAACGCTTCGAACCGGTCAAAGTGCGCGCGCCCAAGTCACGTGCATTCTTTACTTCACACGCCTCACGGCGCGACTTAGTCACCAATTATTTTACATCAACGTCACTAACGCTAGCGTGACCGTCACACCGAGACCACCCGAACACCTTTTCACTAAAAACTTTGTCCGACGGTGCAACCGGAGCGACGGGTTCAAGGGCAAAGGCCTTTGGCCAACCCCATGGGGTCAGCCTCAGCCTCCATGGGGGGTTGGCCTCGGCCTCCATGGGGGGTTGACCTTGGCCTTCCCCCCCCCCCCGATTTGTTTGCTTTTCACGCAAGGTTCTTTTCGCGCTTCGTGCGCTTTGTATGTGACTTTGGCACCTTGTTTGTCATGTGGGTACGATCCACGTCGACACACTCGTTGTAACGCAACTTCTGAATTTGTCATTGCCCATTGAAACACCTACCGTTGGCGCGCCTGAAGTTTACCAAAAAGGGGGAGTGGCCTTGGCCACCCCCTAGGGTCGGCCTCGGCCTCCCCAGGGGTGGGGGCCTTGGCCTTCCCCCAATTTTTGGCCTATGGCCTCCCCTCCCGCCCGCACTTGTTTTCTCGAGTCTTTGCACCTCCGCGATGTTTACGGACTTTCATACACCAACCTCGCGACATCCGTCGTGCATCAAACACGTGACGCCCATCGTCTGTGACCGCACACCTCTCCCACGATGTCCGTCGCCCAAAGTCGCGAGCTACTGCTAAATGACCTGTCACCGACGACCGCATACCATCACTCCTAACTTTATCATTATTACATGTTGCATTCATTATTTTGTTATAACAGGCACACTCAACTCATATCCCATCTTTGGGACACCCGATGCGTGCCCGTGCACCAAATATTGTTCCGTAACATTCATCGATGCGCCCTTGCGCCATTCTCATGATACGTGCCCTCGGCACCAAATATTGTTTCGCGACGTTCTTCACCGCGCCCGTGTGCCATTGTCATGATACCTGCCCCTGGCACCAAATATTGTTCCGTGACGTTCGTCACCGCGCCCGTGCGCCATTGTAATGATAAGTGCCCCGGCATCAAGTATTGTTGCGCGACATTCGTCGCTGCGCCCTTGCGCCATTCTCATGATACGTGCCCTGGCACCAAGTATATATCCGCGACGTTCGTCGCCGCACCCATGCGCCACTTCCATAACATGTGCCCAGGCACCATGTATATCTCCACGACGTTCGTGCCACGCCCATGCACCACTTCCATAACATGCTGCTGACCCCACAATCCTCGTATTTTAAGGTGATTTCTTGGTCTTTGTATACTAAGTGTTGTGCATGCACACACATGACACTTTCATAGAACTTCACACACAGGGCCATATACCTTATCACAAACACACACTCTAGCTGCCTTGGCAGCTCCATTCCCTCACAAAAAAAAAAAACCATAGCTTACGCACCCATTTCAATTTCCTCTCATGCATTATGGCAGCCACCTTTGTAATTACCTGGGCACTCAACAACATTACACTACAAACCTCCACCACAAACACACACACCTTGGACTACATGCACCCGCATAATAACTCAACATCACTCACACACAAAAATATATATACATGTACACATATGTGAACTCATATTTACACACTACAGGTTCAAATATATCTCCATTACATCCATATCACATCGCTTCCCTCAACTTCACAAAGCACCAAAAAATGTCACTATGGCAGCCCATGGCTGCCCAGCCACCTCGGTCTCTCACGGCAACCATGGTTGCCACTTCCTTCACTCCGTTTCTCAACCATGACAGCTCAATGCTGTCACCCACACGTCCAACTGCTCACAGTTCTCTTTTTCACACGGAGAAGCAAGGTAGTGATGGCCCCTTGAATACACACAAGTACAATATATCATATCAAAAATTACAGTCACAGAAAAATTAAAAAAAAGAAATTTGATGTGAGAAGTGAGACTATAATTACACAAAAACACCTAACATTCCACATCGTCCAAGTTTCAGTAGAAACCAAAAAAGAAAAAAAATTGACGGAAAAGGAAGACAGAGAGGAAGTCAGAGACATACCTTCGAAGCAAAGCTACCAGAGATGAGTAGGGTGGTCACGGGTGGTCGCTGGAGGTCCCCGATGGCCACCGGAGGTCCCAGATTGTCTTCGGTGGTCATGGCTATTCGGTGGTGTCGTGGGTGGTCGCGACTGTTCGATGAAGCAAAGCTGCTGGAGATGAGTAGGGTGGTCGCTGGAGGTCCCCGATGGTCGCCGGAGGTCCCAGATGGTTTTCGGTGGTCGTGATTATTCAATGGTTGTCGCGGGAGGTCGCGGTTGTTAGAGGTGGCACGACGTCAGTGGGTTGTCGTCGGCGGTGAGGGAGGCTCACCGAAGTTAGATCGTCGGTGGGTGGAAACGGGGACAGAGAGATAAATGGCGGAAAGAGAGAGAAACGGGGAGAGAGAAAATGCAGATCTGTGTTAATTAAAGGCCTTTTAGCGATAGAATAGCCCGTTGTTAAAAGTCCGTCGATCAAAGAAATTTTATCCGACGAAATTTTTTTTAGCGACAATATTATTCCGTCGCTTAAAAATCTTTAAAAAAAACCTCAAAAATTACAAATTCCATGAAAATATTTAACGACGGGATCCCCGTCATTAAAATCCCGTTGTTAAAAGTCCGCCGGTAAAGGTTTTTATCAATGTAGTATTTCGTCGGTAAAACTTTTTACCAACGGATTTTTATCGACGGAGTTTTCCGTCGCTGAAAGAGCTTTTGGCGATTGAAAGTATTCCGTCGCTAAATCTATCTTTTCTTGTAGTGTTTGTTCCTATCTTCTTCCAGATAGAGCAAAAGATTGGAAGATGGTGGAACAAAGGCAAAATGTTTACAATAAAAATCTTGGGCTGCAAGATTATGAGCCTCCAGGTTAACGGATCTAGGAACATGCACATCATCCCAACAAAGGAAATTACTATTCGCTCCCAACTCGCCAGCCTCAGCAAGCAGTGCCAACTGAGCCTCCACTCCAACTCCTTCACTGGCTCGATTCTCACCATTGCGATTCTCACTAATCGCGCCAGCTGAGCCTCCACTCCAATCGCGATTCTTCACTGGCCAAATTAAGTTTCAAAATCCTAATTTGAAAACTAGGATTTTGAAACCCTAATTTTAAGGTTTCATGAAAGACTTGGCTACCCTTAATCTAGCCTTTCTTATGAAGCTAGGCTGGCCTCTTCAGCAATCCATTAATTTACTTTTGGGCTCATATTAATAAAGCTACGTATTCCCCTCACACTTTCATTCTTGATGTTCCCCCCCACACCCATGCGTCTTGGGCCTAGCGTAGTAATCAAACAGGCCTTGATCCCCTTAAACGAGACCTTAGGTGGAAAGCCTATGATAGTGCTTTAGCTAACATATGGTTGATTGTTGGGGCCTTTGCCAGTCCTTTGCGGGAATGCGTACAACCTCATCATTTTCATTCTCTTCCTAATCTCACTGTTATATCATTGATCTCTTTACCATCATTCATGGGACCTCTAGCAAATACATGGGTATCTCCCTATGTACGCTCGCTCTATAACCCGTCGGATCCCATTCCCTTACCCTCGCAACTGGGTCACCTTTTGTGGGAATTTGATGGTTATGGTTAATTCTCGGTCAAATCAACTTATGAGCATTTAGATCACAGCAAGCTCCTCTATTTGCCCGCCTTGTCTTGTCATGCTCTTTGGAAAATTCCACTACCGCCCAAAATCCAAATCTTTCTCTAACTTATATCTGATAATTGGTTACCCACAAGCGACGTGCTGCACTGGCACCACAAGCGACCTGCTGCACCACCACGACATTGCAACCATGGATGGCGGCTTTCTTTGCCTTGGCGAGGTGGATATACTTGCACATTTCTTTACCATCTGCTCAGTGTTTCAATATTTACACATCTATTTAAACTGTATTGGGGCCATCACTACCTTTATCCTTGATATATATATATATATATATATATATATATATATATATATCAGGCACAACACTACTCCCCTCACTTCTTAGCCGCCGACCAATCTGACCTTATTCATCTTGTGGCATGCTTGAGTTGCCTGTAGTAATTGAATTTTCCAACAACAGTCGTTTAATTGTGTCTACATTCTCGTTGATGCCACCACTCATGCTACTGAATACTTGATCTTTGTACATGTTGCATGTCCTGCTGCATAGCCTCCACATTCCCTTTTGTACATTGGATGGCACTTTCCATCACTCAAAACTCCCATGTTTAATGTAGATGGTGTTTCTGCTGCAATATGTGATATTTTTTATAATGGTCTGGGTCATGTCATTCGCGCTTTCCCATTCAGGTTGGGCCAAATTACACTCAGAACTCCTGAGGTTTATCATAAATAAACTCAGCTCTTACTAACTTTTTTTTATTATACTCCGCTCCTTGAAGTTGTACCCGTATTTCACAATGCTACACACTTTTAACTGCAAACCCAACTCCTTTCAAGATTTCCTAACACTTCACTTTATGCATGTTCTATGCCCAAATACCCTCCCTTTTTTGTTTTTATACCTATATGATTCTTTTGGGTTCGGTAGAATTCAGCCAAGCAAACCCACAGACCCTTCTTCCCTTTCTCCACCTTCTGGCCAAATCTCTCTTTTGCTTTCATTAGGTTTATTAGCTTGAGGAGGTAAGATGTCTAGTTCAGACTAAGTGAAGAATGGTTGGACTGGAGGTTCAATTAGGGCTTCAATCACTGATTCAATTAGGACTTTCAACTGGAAGTTCAATTGGGGGTTCAATTAGGGGTCCAATTAAGACTTTCAATTGGGCATTGAATTAGGGCTTTAAATTAGGGGTTCAATTGAGTTTTTTTACAGGTTCAATTAGGGCTTTCAATTACGGATAACAACTAGGGGTTCAATTAGGGCTCTATGAGAACAACCTAGTATATTGCATAGATACTAAAGGATGAAGCTTTCTAATGTAAATCGTGAAATAATGATGAAAACATACATTGAACTGAGGATGTGAGTTCGTCGCGTAACACACTGAGACCAGAAATGGAAAATCGAGGATATGAATTTGTTGCGTTTGAGATAAGAACACAGGATGGCTTTCAAGTGCTAAATCAAAATCAGGTTGATGTTGATTTTGATTTTAATTCACTCAATCGTAGACACCCTTACCTTTCTGCCATTTTGTTTTCCCTATAAATTCCAAGAAGACACTATGTGAGGGCATTAATGTCCTTGGCATAGCACTGTTAACACTGCAAGAGAAAAAGTTACTTTTGGAGCTAAGTGTATGTTATGGTAAACCTCAAGAGTTCTGACTGTAATTTGCCTTTCAGGTTGGCACCACGACTAACATTGTCATAGAGTTACTTGCTATCATGCAAGCACTAAATAAAGTTAGTAGGAGCTAAGTGTATTTATGGTAAACCATAAGAGTTCAGATTGTAATTTTCCCTTCAGGTTGGCACCACGACTAACATTGACATCGAGTTATTTGTTATCGAGCAAGCACTACAAATTGTGCACAAGCTGCATCTTTTATCAATCTCATTCACTTATTTCTTTGTTTCTTCTGTTCAGGCCTAATGCTGGTAATCAATGCCTCCCCCCTCCCCCTTCCCAGGCATGATGTTTAATGCTTGCACGCCACTACCCTCGTGTATGGTTCTCCTTTTGATATTACGAGGCTAACCTCACTGCGGACACTTTTTCTAAATTTGTTAGTAATGATATTATTGTGTCTACCTCTTTTGTGTCCCCTCTAGACTGTCTTACTCCTTTTTTTGTCGGGATTTGTAGGGTGGATTTTATCCTGAAGGATCCTTAATATGTAAATACTTTTGAACTAACGTAAATATCCTTAATTTTTTACCCAAACAAAAAAAGTCTCTTGCCGTAGAGCATGCTTGCAAGAATTAGAAGGTAGTAATGTCCAGTAGGAAATGACCTGAAAAGGCAAGCTTGTTACCAATAAATAGGTTCTAAAAAAGCACTTGGGGAAATAAGCGAACAACGTGTGTCAATATATAGGTCAAAGAAGAAAAATGGAGTTCAAAATAGCTTGCATGAGAACATTCAAGTCACATTCATTTTGATGAATGTCAATATTAGACATACATTTAGACTATTGAATAACGCATTTGCTTCAGCCTCCATATTGGAACAAGAACCTTAGTTTTAGTAGAAGGCCATACATAATTCTCCACTGCTATTTTGGATAATACCACAACCCAAACAATTCTTATTCATGCAAGACCCATGGGTATTATGCTTGAAGCCAATGTCGCAAGCCCATTTGGCTACGCACCTATGATCACTCATAGGTCCAACTTTTCAAGACACCTCAACAAAATATTCACTGGTTAAAAGTTCAAGCTATCAATCTGATCAACCCGAAGTGCAGTTGGAAGTCACATTTCATGCCTCTGTCATTAAAAAACCACTCGATTGTTTATGTTAACGCCTCTTCCCTCTTAGACATGGGAGCCTGCGACACGCTACTTGGCTCTAGGGTCGACCAAATCTCCTTTTCATTAGGGGAGTGCACACAGAGTTCCTTCATATTTATTGGAGGGGCAGTGCAGACAGAGCTCCTTCCCATTAGCGGGTGTGCAGATAAAGCTCATTCCCCTCGAGGCGTTGAGCTTAGTTTCCCCCCTCTAAGGCGTTGACCTAGGCCCCTGCCTCTTCGGTGCCTTCTCCTTTCTCCCTTAGGATCTCTCTTCACATTGGGTGTTCCATGCTCCGTGACCTTCATCATCATGCCACTCTGCCTGACCACAGTCGATTGTCGTTTCCTATTAGGTGCCCTGACACTGCTTCCCTCAATCATGCCTATGTGTTGTCACCATGTTATGTACCCTTGCACAACACACATTGACAGAGCCCCATGTGCCATCTCCATTGAGGGTGCCCACGGGACTGCACACATTCCCCCGTGCCCATGAGACGTTCCATTTATGTAGAAGTGCTCCTACCACTCTGTCATACTATCATGCTCCCCGTGTTGCTCGACTTCTTCACCATATTATGGGCACCTTGACTTGGTTGTTAAACATGATCTGGGCGGCTCATGTAAGCATACTGCATCCCTTAAGGTAGCCGTCTATTCCAGGACATTACCTTAGAGAGCTCGAAGTGCACCGGTATAAAGACTTTACTTCCACTAGGTAGGCTCCTCTGGGACAATACTACGGCCCGTCTGGTAGTCAATTCCTGCAACACTCTACTTTGGCATGCTCCCACTGCTTTAGCGTAAGGAAACTATCTCCACCAAAGAGCTCCAGGTGCTCCCGCATGAGGACTCTGCTTCCACTAGATAGGCGACTTCTTCCAGAAACTACCGAGGCCCATTAGGTAGCGAATCATTAGGGAAAATACCTTGGAGTGTTGTGAGTGCTCCGGTACAAGGATACACAGTAAGATAAGCGACTCCACTAGGAAGTTGTCTCCACTATGGAGCTTTGAGTGTTCTGCTATAAGAACCTCTTTTTCGCCATATGGGCAACTCCTCTTATGACACTATCTAGCCCTGTTGAGTAGGTGACTCGTCCTGAACACTACCTCATCCCGTCAAGTTCATCCATGATGCCATCTCAACCCGTCGGGTAGGCAACTCATCCAAGGAACTACCTTGACATCCTCCGAGTTTTTTGGCCTAAGGACTTACCTTGGATAGACAGATCCCACTACAAGAAAATGTGTTTTTTGCGACGGAGTTTTACCGACAGATTGCCTTCCGTCACTAAAAACAACTTTAACTGACGGATAACACCGTTGGTAAAAGTTCGTCATTAAAAACTTATCATCGACGAAGTAAACCGTCGACAAAAGTTTTTGCCGACGGTATATTTGCTGCGGTCTTTTAGTGGCGGAATTATCGTCGCTAAAACTTTTTTACATAATTATTTTTTTTCGCTGGTTTTATAATATTGTATTAGTGACGGAATTGTGCAGTCACTAAAACTTCCGTCCGTAAAATTTACCGACGACCTTTTAGCGACGGGTGTTCCCGTCGTTAAAAGTCCTCGATTAAAACACCGAGATCTGCATCTTTCTCTTTCCCCATTTCTCTCTCTCAAAATCTCCCACTGCCATTCTAAGCTCCGGCGATCAACCTCCACGGTGACCCACCTCCAGCGATCCCCTTCCACGGTAACCCCTCCATTGCCATCGCGTGAAAAGCCTGTCACCGTCGTCGTGCCACCAATGCCGCCGCCCTCCACTGCCGCCGACTATTGTGCCTTCTTCATTAGAAGGTAAGTTCCCAACACCCTAATTATTTTCTCTACCCTAAAAATTTGTTTGATAATTTTCTGCTCATACTTAATTTTGCATTGAATCTGTATAATTCTTTCAAATTTATCCGTTTGGTCTAATTTTTTTGCTGGGATTTTGCTGGGTATCCGCTTAGTCTAGTTATTTCCAAAAAAGTTAGTGGACTTACCACTGTAAATCATAACCTACGATAATGAGACAATCTATGAAGAAATTAGCCTACTGTTCGTAGTAACCATCCCTATGATGAGACAATCTGTAAATTAAACTAATTGAACCCTAATTAAATCCTAAATTGAATGCCCTGATCGAATCGAACCCTAAATTGAATGCCCTAATCCAATCGAACCCTAAATTGAATGCCCTAATCCAATCGAACCCTAAATTGAACTAATTGAATGCCTTAATCGAATCGAACCCTAATTTAAACTAATTGAACCCTAAATTGAATGCCCTAATCTAACCGAACCCTAAATTGAACTTATTTAAACCTCCTAATTGAACCCTAAATTGAATGCCCCAATTCAATTAACCAAAAAATTAAAGTAATTGAACCATAATTGAACCCTAAATTGAAGTAATTGAACACTAATTAAACCCTGAATTGAATGCCCTAATAGGATCGAACCCTAAATTAAACTAATTGAACCCTAAATTGAATGCCCTAATCCAATCGAACCCTAAATTGAACTAATTGGACTCCCTAATTGATATGCGAAATTGAATGCCCCAATTCAACCGAACCCTAAATTGAACTAATAGAACCCCCTAATTGAACCCTAAATTGAATGCCCTAATCCAACCGAACCCTAAATTAAACTTATTGAACTCCATAATTGAAGACCCCAATTCAACCGACCATTAAATTGAACTAATAGAACTCCTAATTGAACCCTAAATTGAAGTAATTGAACCCTAATTAAACCCTAAATTGAATGCCATAATCAAATCGAACCCTAAATTAAACTAATTGAACCATATATTGAATGCCCTAATCCAATCGAACCCTAAATTGAACTAATTGAACCCCTAATTGAACCTAAATTGAATGCCCCAATTGAACCGAACCCTAAATTAAACTAGGACTACCCTAAATTGAAGTAACTGAACCCCCTAATTGAACCCTAAATTAATTGTCCTAATCGAATCGAACCCCAAATTGAAATAATTCAAGCGCAACGGATATGTGCATTTTGAACAATTTTTTCCCATTTGAACATTTATCATTTGTTTGATAATTGTAGGTTGTTAATTGTGCATTTGAGAATTGTGATTATTGATCGATGATTTTAGGTTGTTAATTGATTAGCTGTGCATTTGAAGTAATTGAGATTATTAATTGATTATTTTAGGTTGTTAATTGATGATTTTAGATTGTTAATTGTGCATTGAGCATTTGAGATATTAAAATTATTGACGGAAGATGGGACCCAATTGGATTGAATGTGTGATTTTTTATTGCATTGAGCATTTGAGAATTGAGAATTGAGATTGTTGACGGAGGATGGGACCTAATTGGATTGAATGTGTGATTTTTATTAATTTTTATTGCATTGAGCATTTGAGAATTGAGATTGTTGACGGAGGATGAGACCCAATTGGATTGAGATCCCCGTTAGGTAGCACAGACACGGACACCGTGTCTGATCGACGCTGACATCGAAACAACATATTTTAGCTTTTTACTTGTGGACATCTCCTCAATGGGTGTCCGGCACCTCTTCAATGGGTGTCCAACACGGTGTCCGGCAATTAAAAAATAAATTAATGTCTTCGAACACTGTTGAAAGGTGTCGGACACGTGTCTGGATGTGTCGATGAGGTGTCGATAGGTCACGGACACCTCGTTCAATCGACACCGACACTGAAATGTCACATTTTGGCTTTATACTTGTGGACACCTCTTCAAGAGGTGTCCGGCACCTCTTCAAGGGGTGACGAATACCTCTTCAAGGGGTAACGCACCTCTTCAAGGGGTGACTTCAGACGTGTCAGTAGGTGTCGGACATGTGTCAGTAGGTGTTGGACACGTGTCAGTAGTGTCGGACACGTGTCTCTGGAGGTGTCGGACACGTGTCCAGAGGTATCTACACTTTTTCGGAGGTGTCTGACACATTTTCGAATGTGTCAATGAGGTGTCGAGGTGTCAGTAGGTTACCTACACCGCGTCCGATCGACACCGACACCGAATGTCACATTTTGGCTTTATACTTGTGGACACCTCTTTAAGAGGTATCCGACACCTCTTCAAAGGGTGTCCAACACCTCTTCAAGGGGTGATGAACACGACGTCCGGCTTTTAAAAAATAAATCATTGTCTTCGGACATGTCCGGAGGTGTCGGACACCATACCGACACCCTATATGAGGTATTGGGAATTGAGATTATTGACTGTGCATTGAGAATTTGAGAATTGAGATTCTTGACAGAGGATATGACCTAATTGGATTGAGATATCTGTGAATTAGTTGAATGGTTGGTTGTTGAATTTAGGTTAATTAGGTTAACGCGACATTTTTGGAACCCTTATAATCTCATCGTGGCTCTAGCACTGGATATGATTAGCACTAATTAGTCCCGATTAACCCTAATGAACCCTAATTAGCTCTAACGAAAATAATTAGTTTTAATTAAGCCTAAGAACCCAATGAAAATTAAATTAGCTGTAATTATCCCAAATTGACACTAATTAACTCCGATCAGTCCAAATTAACCTTAATTACTCATATCTTGTAGACCCGTGATTAGATTAATAAAACCCTAAATCCTAAAACCTAACTAAACTCTGATTACGCGCCTAATTGGTCGTAATTAAGCCTAATAACCTAATTAAACCTAATTAGCCCTAATTAGGACTATTCAATACTACTCCGCACAATTAAACCCTAATTAGCTCAAAATAACCCTAATTAGTCCTAATCAACCTTAATTAGCCCTAATTAACTCAAAATAACCCTAATTAGTCCTAATTAGCCCTAATTAGTCCAAGGTAATCCTCATTAACACTAATTAGCCCTAACATAACCCAATTAAGCATAATTAGCCCTAATTAGGACTAATCAACATGACTCCGCACAATAAAACTCGGCTATTAGCTTAAAATAATCCGAATTACTCCTAATCAACCCTAATTAGCTATAATTAGCCCAAGGTAATCCTCATTAACTTCCCTTGGGATTTTTACCTTTTCAGTTTCGCATTGCTTTGATAGTTGCAATAGAGTTGGTTCAATTACTCGTTACTTGTAAACCCTGCATTCTTTATATTCGTTGTTGTTTTGCGAAATCCATTGGCAACGAGATGGTTCAACTCATTGCCAACGAATTCAATTTAAAGTGGAATTGGTAACAAATGCAACGATCTTTCTGCAGTTTTGTAATATCCCGAACTTCGGGACCCGATTAAAATAACCATTCGGGCTCCGAAAAATAAACGGGCACTAATTTTGAGCAATACTCGGGTATTAGAAGCTTGTGGAAGCTTAAAAGAATTTTGGGGCAAAAATGTAATTTTTGAAATTTTGGGGGTATTTTTGTAATTTTTGAAAATTAGAGGGGCTATTTTGCACAGTTTGAAAATTTGTTACAAGATGTTGACACCTCCTACTAACTTAATGACTATCTAGGGGGAAAAAAGAGAAAGAAGATAATTGAGAAGGGAAGGATAAGTCTAAAGAAAAAGAAAAAAAACAAAACAAATGAAAAACCAAAAGAGGAAACTTTCCCTTTCGGGAAAGAAGAAGAACAAAACAGAGAGGGAAACAGGGCTTCGGCGGAGATAAAATTAAGAGAGAGAGAGAGAGAGAGAGAGAGATTAAGGACAGACCTCAAGGTAATCACTTCTCTACTAGAATTAGTATGAGGTTGTGTGTTTTCTGTGTGCGCAGAGTGAGCATGTGCGTATACCGCGCGTATGTGTGTGTTCTTCATATGCTGGAAGTGGACAGTGAATGATTTTAGTGTGATCTTGTGTCTGGAGGATTACTGTTAAATGAGAATTGAATTGGATGAGATTAGGAGTAGCTTAAGTGTACCCGAGTGTGGCTGTGCGTGAGTGTGTGTGCGTTTCAGTGTGTTGCAGTCATGTGTGTGTGTGTGTGTGTTCTTGAGTATGCTTGCTACGGGTGAGTTTAATTGTGTGAAATTGTGTATACAATTGTGTGTTAAAGTGTGTATTAGGGTGTATTTTAGGAGTATGAAGCATATGTAAGTGTTTTTAGTGTGTGTGTTGGACTGTAGCAGTGAGAATGTGCGAGCTGTGTGATGAGAGAGAGAGAGAGAGAGAGAGAGAGCAGAGCAAGGAAGATGAAGTGTGTGTGTTCAAAAGGTGCAATAGTGTGTGCTTTAATTTGAATAGTGAGTGTAATGGTCACTAAAGATAAAAATCAATTAGGCAGTTTTTAATCCTATTTTTATAAATAGTTAAGGACAAAAATAGACAAAACACAAAACTGTAACCCCCAATATGTTTTCGAGATGTACCCTCTGGAATTGTTTGAGAATTTTCGGAGTCCGCGAAGAGTGCTAAATTGGGGTACCAATTAAAGAACTTTATCGATTTATTTAGCATATCAAACCAAGTTATTTTAACCTAAATATTTTATGGAAGCCATATTTTACATATATTATTCATTATCTAAAATTTTGGGCCATTCTGAGGCCAATAGGTATTTTTCGCGAAACTGGCCTTTTAGCGCTCGGTCCGGACACCGGTTCGGGATTTTCGGGCGAAAATTCTTTAAAATACTTTTTAGGCCAGAAATGACATAAGAATGTTTAAAATAGCATTTTAAGATATTTTTGAGATTTTTTCGGTGCTGGAAACCCCCAGGGGTGTTTTGGTAATTTACCACCTCGAAGGGGTATTTTGGTAATTTTACCTATAAGAGGTATTTTGAAGTAAATTTACATACAGTAAGATTATTTTAGTGACTTTGCTTATGGAAAAGTCATTTTGAGAATTTAAGTGTAACGGGGGGTATTTTGGTAATTTGCCACCCGAAGGGGTATTTTGGTAATTTGACCTAAGAAATGTATTTTTGGATAAATTTACATATGGTAAGGTTGTTGTGGTGATTCTACTTACGGGAAGGCCGTTTTGAGTGATTTAAGTTCGATAGGGGCATTTCGGTAATTTTACCTCTAGGGGCATTTCGGTAATTTTACATACCCATAGAGGGGGGTTCATTTTGGGAGTATGTGTGAGTTCGTATTAAGTTATAATCTTATTCTGTAGGCTGTATTCTAATGATTCGATTATTCCGTTTAGGTTAAAGCTAAAGACTTCCGGTTAGGATAATTTAGCTGCGGATCCAGGTAAGGGATTCTATCTGAACCTTGGGTAAGGACTTTTGTCCGAACCCTTATTTGATTACTTGTACTCGTAAGTACTCCTTTGATATAATTACGGCTAATGCCGAACTCTAAGTTATGTATTGATATCAGCATGTTCTTGCCCAGAAAACCCTAATGTTGAACCTGAATCGGTTATTTGGAAATCTTGTGATGCTCGCGTGTTATTGCGTGCTGAGCAAATTTGATAATTGTCTGTATCCATTCTTTCAAATTGTTATGATTATATTCGATAATTATTCGCTGTCGTTTTTGTTGTTTATCTGTGATTTTCTTCTGAAGTTCTGATTTCTTCTGAAAATTCGATTTCTTCTGAAAATCTTGAATGCTGACTTATGTCAATATGATTATTGTTATGAGAACCCGAATTGTTTTCGGGGATATGAGCTTATGTTAACGCTCATTGATATTGTTAATTTCTGTGTTGACCTGGATACCTGTGTAGTGGGGAGGCGGTATAAGGCTGGTTGAATCCTGCATGAAACGCAGGCTAGTACCCAAGTGGACTAGTAATCATTTTAGTACATCATGCATGTGTACACTATATAAGCTTGCCATAATGGCATTGCAATCGCCTAGGATCAACATTGATTTTTGATTTTTTTAGCTAGAATGATTTGTACTTGGGTTGAAAGCCCTTGACAAACATTCATTGTACTTAGCTAGAAGGATTTGTACTTGGGTTGAAATCCCTTGACAAGCCTTTATCGTATTATCTTATTTGATTTCTGCTTAGGTTAAAATCCCTCAGGAAATCTTGCTATATTTTCGAAATGAATTTCTGCTCGGATTGAAATCCCTTGAGTAAGGGAAATTTTCGTGGTACTTGGAAATGCTGACTTAAAAAGGATCTTCTATTGATCGTTTTGGATTTTGTTCTGATTGTTAATATTTATTTTGACATCTATTTCTGATGAATTCTGATCATTTTGGGTAATCATTGAGTTTTGATCGTTCGAAGTGTTTTGAAGATCATCGTCGGTTGGATTTTTAGAGTCGTGTTATAATCTCTTTTGTAGTCCTTGTACGACCTTACTGGGCTCTCAAAAGCTCACCCTTCGTTTGGCTCCCTTCTGCAGGTGATGATCAAATGTAGCATGTTCGGGAATGGGTTAGAGTCTGTGTGAGATCCCGATGAGCCCATCACTACTGTGTAGGGAGACCCCTGCGTGGGTCAGTTTTATCAACTCGTTCTATAAGAACTTGAGTTTGTAAAGAACCTAGATTTTAATAGTTCAAGTTTGAGTAGTTTTGTAATATTGAATGTGAAGAGTTTGAGTTGATATCGGATTAACTGTTTTGGAAGTATGTGTTAGTGAACAGGACTTGACAGGTTTGATGTGATCCGGTAGGTTAACGACCCGGGAGTTCGGGGCGGCGGAGCTCCGGATTTCTAGGGGCGTTACAAGTTTTGATATTTCGGAAATATTCTTGCATATATTATCAATTTCTAAACGCATGCATGCATGCATAAAAATCCTTAGTTCCCGTTCAAAGGTACTCATTACAAAGTAATGCTTTGTAACGAGCCTTAGAATGTCCAGTTTGGACAATTTGAAAAGGTTACGTGCTTATAAAATAGTGTTTCAACTCATGCTCTGTGTTCTATGTCGTGGATATTTGGTACACGTTCTCACGTGTTTCTCTGGGTGCATACAGATCTGGTGTTTAACATCCGTCAAACCTTGCAAGGTTTGATGAATGTTAGAACACCTAATCGATGTCATGTACTTGGAGAAATGGGGGGAGGTGTTGCCGAATTTTTGCAAACATAGGACTAAGCATGAGTTCTTTACTGTTTTATAAACATGTGCTTTTCTGAATGGAATAGGAACACTACCTATTAGAGAATGGAAGGACATAGATAGAGACATGTTGTCATATTTATGCATTTATATTTACATCGACCCTGCCTAATGATTGGTCATAATTGAAGGTGGTATACAGTACGTTAACTCAGTCGTCATGCCGGTCGATCGAAGTTGGATGAAAAGGAAGAATGCTGACGATTTTGAGGATCGTGTTGACGAATTTCTCGACTTCGCTTATGCACATTCGGTACATGTTGACTTTGATAAGATAAGGTGTCTGTGTGGTAGATGTGAGTTGTTGCATTGGAAAAAAAGAATTGAAGTAAAATGGCATATTCGTCGGTACAGTTTTATGGGTGGATACACAAGGTGGACACAGCACGGGGAAACGATAGTATTTTCGTCCAACCCGGCTAGTCAAATTGAAGTTAGGGAGGAGGCACGATATGGTTACCGAGATATGATTATGGATGCTGGGCATGCTAATGTTGACTGGAGTAACGACGGTGGTGAGGACAGTGCCCAACCGCCAAACGAGGGGGCTCATCAGTTTTATGAGTTGTTGAGAGCTGCGGAAGAGCCGCTGTGGGATGGAGCCCGAAACACACACGGCTGTCTGCGATTAGTAGATTATTACAGTTAAAATCAGACCACGGGCTGAGTGAGAAAGGTTTTAACGAGTTTGTTACCTTAATCAAAGAAATTCTGCCTGAAAGTGAAAAGCTACCGCCGTCGTACTATGACGCGAAGAAGATGATGAGGAAACTTGGGTTGAGCTATGAGCGGATAGATGCGTGCAATAATGATTGTGTATTATTCTGGAAATAGAATAAGGATTTGTCACGGTATCTAGTATGTGATCATTCGAGGTACAAACCAGATAAAGGGAAGAAGAAAAACATTGCATGGAAGATATTGCGATATTTCCCGGTCACACCACGGCTTCAGAGAATGTACTACTCCTCCAATACGGCTGAACATATGGGGGCTTACCACGAGACTCGTAGCAACGATGCCGATGTGCTGACACACCCAGCTGATGGAGAGGCGTGGAAGGAGTTTGACCGCAGGCATCCAGTCTTTGCTCAAGAGTTTGGAATGTTAGACTTGGTCTGGTAACCGATGGGTTCAACCCTTTCGGTCAGTCTACCACGCCTTACTCCTGTTGGCCTGTTATTATTGTCCAGTACAACCTTCCACCAGGCATGTGCATGAAGAAGTCGTACATGTTCTTGTTGTTGCTTATTCCGGGGCCAAAGAGTCCCGGCAAGGACATAGATGTGTATTTAAGGCCGTTGATTGATGAGTTAAAACAATTATAGAATCATGGAATCGAAACATATGATGCATCCCTTAAAAAGAATTTTCAGATAAGGGCTACTTTGATGTGGACTATACATGATTTTCCGCATTGGGAATGACGTGTGGCTGGAGCACACATGGGAAGCTAGCATGCCCTGCTTGTATGGGCGTGAACCTCGGTCATACGTTAAAGCACGGCGGAAAGCACTCATGGTTCGGATGTCACCGTAAGCTTTTGCCACCGGGCCATCAGTTTCGTAGGCAGAAGGATAAATTTGACGGGACAATCGAGCGTGAGGTTGTCACACTAGACTACCCATCTGGTGAAGAAGTGCTCTCACACCTGGAGGCACTTGATACTGACATACCACACGGCAAGGGTGTGCCTGATCAGAAGATTCTGGGGTACGAGAAAGAGCACAACTGGAGAAAATTTTGTATCTTCTGGGAGTTAGCCTACTGGAGGACGCTCGTTATCCGAAACAACATGGATGTGATGCATATTGAGAAGAACATTTTTGATAATGTGTTCAACACAGTGATGAATGTCAAGGGCAAATCGAAAGATCACCTTAAAGCGAGAAGGGATCTACAACAGTTGGGTGTACGCTGTGAATTGCATCCTCGAACAGTCAGTGGGAAGACGATACTTTTGAAAGCACCTTACTGTCTAGACAAGAAACAAGTGGAGAAGGTCTGTCAGTGGGTTAAGAATTTGAAGCTTTCGGATGGGTTTGAATCCAACATATCTCGTTGTTGTAATGTATCAGAATGCAAGTTCCAAGGGATGAAGAGTCACGACTGCCACGTATTCATAGAGAGATTCATTCCTATTGCCTTCCGGGGACTGTTGCCATAGGTTGTTTGCAAGACTTTGACTGAATTATCTCATTTCTTTCGAGATATATGTTCTTCTACGATCCGGGTGAGTAACATGGAAGTGCTTGAGAAGAACATTGTGGTGACGATTTGCAAGCTGGAGAAAATCTTCCCACCTTCGTTCTTTGATTCAATGGAGCATCTGCCAGTTCACTTGGCATATGAAGCTAAGATGGGTAGACCCGTGCAATATCGGTGGATGTATTCCTTCGAGAGGTAATCTTTAAATTGTTACAGTTGTTCGTTTACACTTAATGCGACACCTGTTATCATTGAATGAAAAAAAGTCCGCAATAAGGCTCGGGTTGAGGGCTCAATTGCGGAGGCTTACGTAATGGAAGAACTTGTAAACTTTTGTAGTTAATATTTTCGGGCCTGATGTTGATACAAGGTTAAATCAACTAGGCCAAAATGACCCCAGATCAAGCACAAATTTGGAAGGGCAATTGTCAATATTCAAGCAGTCAGGTAGTCCGTTCGGCCGAACGTATACTCGATGGCTAACGGATGAAGAGTACAGTGCTGCAACAATATATATGCCCCTCTAAATTGAGATGAAGTTTCGGCATTCATTGAGTAAGTTAAAGTCTTAATTTACTTACATTGTTGTACATAATTGAAAGTGTGTGATAAGTGAGTCAACTATATTGGTTTGCAGTGAGTTTGATGCGGAATCTTTAATCACTGATCCCGCTGGACTTGAATCTCATCGAAAATCACAATTTGTACAATGGTTCAAAAGGCGTGTAAGATTGTTTAACGAAATTATATTATGTGTTATATACAGTTCTGTGGCCAATTAGTATACTGATTTATCCTTAATTTTTACCGTCATCTACAATAGGTTCAGTCAATGGATAGACCAGTGGCCTCCTGCTTGAAATTACTAGCTGAAGGCCCTAACAAACAAACATCCTGTCATGGAGGCTATATCATCAACATGTTTAGGTTTAACGTAAAAGATGATGACTGAACAAAACAAACCCAAAACAGTGGAGTCTTGGTCAACGGCGACTGTTATGCCGAGAATTGCATGGACTTTTATGGAGAGCTAGATGAGATTGTTGAGCTAACATATCTGGGTTCCCAAAACCGCCTGGTAATGTTCAAGTGTACGTGGTTCGATGTCACATGCAGTAGAGGAATCCATGTTAGCTCTCAAGGGATTGTAGATGTCAATGTCAAGTCAAGACTTGCATCAGACGAGCCCTTTGTGTTTGCTAGTCAAGCTGTACAAGTCTTTTACGCGGAGGACGTCGCCAATCCCAAATCTCATTGGTATACAACTATCAAGTCCAAGAAATTGCCCATGACATATGACAGTGAGTTAGACTCCTTTCAAGCCGACCAACCACCTGTCTTGTTCCCTATTGAGGTCAACAACGAGGAGGACGATCTTCCTCTTCCAACAACACTTCATGTAGGAGAAGAAGTCGTAGATGATGACGCGGAAGACGTGGAAAGTGTTGGAGATGATGTGACTGAGTCTACTGATGAAGAGGATGAATTAGAAGATGAAGAGGACGACGAGTCCCACGAAGAAGAGGACGACGAGGAAAGTGATGAAGATGATGATGATTCTCAAACTGAAAATGATTGACTTGTAATGTTGTAACATCACGAAAAAATGTAGTAACATTTTAGAACTACGGTTCATATTGATGTGTTTTTCCACCTATATATATATATATATATATATATATATATATATATATATATATATAGTGCCGATGATGATTTCTGCCAAATTATTGTTTTTAATGTGTTAATGTCTTTGTAATTTATCTATTCGAAGTCAGATATGGATAGGATACGGGCTATTCGTGGCCGGGCTGGACGCCGAGCTGCTTCCTCCCCAGTGGGTCCCACCTCGTCATTGCCCACTGATGACGAGGCACAGAGTGCTCGAGTACAGCAGATGGGGCCCCAGCCCCAGCCATCACCGTTGCCGCAGCCCGACGCAGATTCATCCCACACGCGCGTTGATTCTCCTTCTTCTGTGGGTTCTACCATAGGTATAGTTGATAACGGTGTTTAGTACATTTTTGCTAGCCTTATATTTAAAGTAAACTGTATTAATGTCTGTGTTTTGTAGGATCTCGATGAGGCCGTGGCCCGACACGCGGGGTACGCATCGACCCCCAGCGTAAACAGAGAGTTACGCTCACCCAGGAGGGCCTGTAAGTAAAAAAAACACATCATGCCTTATATTTAAAATTTTGGGGTGTTAATTTATATTTGAACTGTATTAATTTATTTATTTACTTCTTTGGCAGGATCCTGGAGAATCAGGCGAGGACGAAGATCGGCGTTCTTGTGAAGGGCCGATTCTTCGAGCCACGCCTGTACTGGAAGGACTGGGATGCCGCTGCGAGGGAGTCCCTATGGGAGGAGTGGCTGGTACGGTGAAGTATTTTTTTCTGCGATAGTATTTGTTTAATTAGAGTTTGTTTTATGTAGTTAATTTGTGTTATTGAATGCCTTACAGGAGGGGTTCACGTTTGACTTGATCAGCAGGCACTGGGGCGGCAGGCCTTCTTTGCTTACATCGGCAAGAATTACCGCCGATGGCTCCACGATGCACGGGACCGGGCGAAGAAGATGCTGCCCGAAGGTGCCCCGATGACGGAGATGAAGACATATCCCCCACATTGGATATCTCCTACTGTATGGGGGAGATGATAGATCGGTGGGCTCAGGATCCAGGCTGGGATGCCAAGAGTAAGAGCGGGGCCGAGAACAGACAGAACAGAGATCCGACGCACATGGGGGGTCGGTGCCACACGACATCGTCCGACACATGAATGCGGTCCAGCACCCGGATCTGGAGGATGATGAGGTCATAGCTCTGACGTATAATCAGACGCACGTGCGGAAGAAGGACAAGGACGAGGGCACCGGGCCGACGACTATGTTTCAGATATTGCCCGGCAGATCGATGTGAGTCAATTTGTTTAAGTTTTTAATTTTTTTGTCTTTCTATCCTCAATGTCTGTTGCGTTAATTAATGCCCTAACATATCTTTGACTCACTGTTTTTGCAGGCCTCGTATGAACAGCTTAGCGGCTCCGAGCAGATGTCTGGACAGCCATCAGCGTCCACTAGTACGGGTGCGAGTACTGGGGCGTTGAAGCGATGGCTGGATGTACCGGAGGTCGTCAATCGGCCGAAAGGCCGCATACGCGGCCTGCCTAGCACGACTGCTCGTGCCGTGATAGGATCGTCCTCACCCCCTGTTGCCCTTCCACAGACACCGGCTCCTCCTCGTCTGTTGGACGAGGAGGAGATCCAGCGCATTGCTACTGTGGTGTTGAGGAGGAGATCCAGCTCGGCATGTTCAGCGCTGCTGGACATGCTGAGCTGGCCCCGGATCAACAAGATCCAGATCCGGGACTCGGCAACCCCTGATGAGCCCCTTCTCGTGCCCGGTCCCAGCTTATCCTCCCCCCCCCCCGCGCCCGGCTTGTACTCTTCTCCCCTCCCCTAATCGGCTGTATCCGGTTCCCGCTTGTACATCATGAGTTTTTTTTATAATATACGTTGTTTATGATTGATTATATATATTTCTTTGTGTATTGATTATTTTGCGTTGTTGTTGAGAATTAAAATTTTTATTACAGGTTTGGGTAATAGAAAAATAAAAAATATATTTTAAAAAAATTTCACTTTTAGCAACGGATTAATTTCGTCGCTAAAAGTGTTCCTACTATCAGCTTTTTAGCTACGGAATGTTCCGTCGCTGAAACATTTATTCCGTCTCTAATTTTACAAAATAAAAAATAAATTAAAATACGTAAAATATAATTAGCGACTGATATTCCGTCGCTAATTAATAAATAACTTCATCGCAACAAATGCAATATATTAGACGACAGATTTGAAAATTTCATCGCCAAACTTTTAGTAACTGCCTTTTATACAAGGGATTTTTAGCGACGGTTAATCCGTCGCTAAAAGTTTTAGAGACGGATTATGGGCTTTTAGCGATGGGTAAATCCGTCGCTAAAAGCCTTTTTTTCTTGTAGTGATCCTCTGTGACATTATCTCCTCCAGGGTGTCTATATGACTAGTCTAAGTGCCTTGGCACTGGGTGTTCTTCATCAAAACCTCGTAGGATCATGACTACCGAATCACTCTGAGACAAGAGCAAGTATTCGAAATGCATCGCTCCTAGTCCACTTGGCAGTTGGGCATCACGTTTACTCCACCGCTATCAAGTTTTCTGCACCTCTCGACACTCCCTATGGAACTTAGTATAGGGTTTGGATTGGTGGCTAGATCATGGGCGCATGCTGAGGTTCAGTGACTCAATCTTCCTAGACAGAAAGAGAGAAGCTATGCAGGACAACCCGAATGAAGATGTGATAAGATAGTTTGTGGAGCAACGGCACAAGTGGCCCATTGGTGGGGTTTCACTCCCAAAGAACACCATGTGTCGCTTAATTACATGGGATTTCCAACTTCTATAAGTAGGACTTGAATATTCATTTTCAGAAAAGTTAAACTCATTCGAGATTTTACTTTCTCACTCTATTGCTTCAGAGCTAAAGAATTCTAGAGAGAGATCCAGAGCACTGGGCTGATTCTGAATCTTGACATCTGGACCTTAGTGTTGGACTCTTGATTGTCATTATATATTCACTTCATGCCCTCGTCCTTGCAACACTATCATTTCTCACGCTCTGTCTAGGTTCCTCTACTCCCTTCCGCTGTCCGTACTCTATCTCACATGCTCACAGTTGACTTCTACTTGGATTACATTCGCTGTGGCACATCTACGTGTATTGTGACCCCACTTCCTTGGTAGCATACTTACATATATGTTAATATCTATTGAGTATGTTATAACTGCGACTAAATTCATAAGTACAAAATGTAGCAATTAATAGGTCAAGCTGACACATTAACTAGTACTATATTTATAACTATGTACATCACATACGGTGCATTTGATACAAGAAATGGGTTAGGAGCGGTCCTCATTCTGGTGAACCAATTGTCCTCATGGTGGCTCAATGCATGGGAAAGGATTAATTCATGCATCTTAGGCTTCGTTTGACAAAATTTTTTTTTTGGTTTTCAGTTTTTAAAGAGCAGTTTTTTAAAGAGCAGCTTAATTTTTTTTTTTTATAAAAACAAGTGGGTGTTTGATAACCCCTTTTTTTTTAGGTTTTTTTTTTGGTGTTTGGTAACCCTTTTTATTTTGACTTTTTTTTTTGGTGGTTTGCGGTGGCGGTGGTGGGGCGTAGCGGTGGTGGTGGTGGTGGTGGCCGACGGCCGGAGGTGGCTGCCGGCAGTCACCGGCGGTGGTGGCCGGCGGCCGGAGGTAGCTGCCGGCAGTCTCCGGCGGTGGTGGCCGGCGGCCGGAGGTGGCTGCCGGCAGTCACCGGCGGTGGTGGCCGGCGGCCGGAGGTAGCTGCCGGCCGTCTCCGGCGGTGGTCGCCGGCGGCCGGAGGTGGCTGCCGGCAGTCTCCGGCGGTGGTCGCCGGCGGCCGGAGGTGGCTGCCGGCAGTCTCCGGCGGTGGTCGCCGGCGGCCGGAGGTGGCTGCCGACAGTCTCCGGTGGTGGCTGCCGGCGGCCGGCAGTCTCCGGCGGTGGTCGCCTGAGGTGGCTGCCGGCGGTGGGAGGGTGGTGGTGGTGGTCGAAAAAAAAAAACCAAAAGTGAAAAAAAAAACCAGTTTTTGGAGTTTTTTTTTTACTCTGCAGTTTAAAAACTGGTTTTTTAAATTGAAAAAAAAATGGTTACCAAACGCTCCTTTTTTTTTCAGTTTTTAAAACTGTCAAACGGGGCCTTAGTTTCTTAGTTGCTAATTCCTATTCTTAAAAGGCGAAAGTGGACGGATTACCTTGACAGTCTACTACCTATTCTTACTCTTAAACACATGTCTTCATGTAATCTACTGAGCCTCGTCCTCGAGGGTCCTAAAGAAGAACAAATTTTAGCTGCTACTCAAGTTGTAGGAATCTTCCTCCAATCCGGTGTCTAGTGACAATTAATAGTCGCTAAATATTTTTAGTGACTTTTTCGCTAATACTTTCAATGACAATTCTTAATAGTATTTATTTAGCGTCACTAATTAAAAGTCACTAGAAACATATGTCAACCATAAATTATTGCTATATGAGGGGTATGAGGAAGATTCTTTCAACCGGGGTAGCTGCCAAATTTTTTTCTCCTAAAGAATCCTCAGGTCTTGCCAACTTGTGGGGGATTGAAATCTTTTCTTAGGGAATCTCCCCTTCGAGCCTCGTTCATTGCGAAAGTTTGGGATCGTCCTATAAGTCACGTCTTAACAAGGCCTCACGGCATCTGGAAGCTGGTTTACCTTAGTTCAACAACGGCTTGGATGCTTAATTGCATTGATTGGTCAACGCCTTTCCTTGACTCTTTGACACGAGTTGATAAGTCTTGTGAGCCTCAAGGGATTGCCCTCTACACTAGATCAAGAGACCGCCCTTTAGACTTAGATGTTAAACGTATTCTTAAATGTTTCACAAGTCACACGTGGTACAAGCACCAACGAATCATTTTTAGCTTGCCAGAGCAAATTACTCGAGCCCAAACTTGCACCAATAAATCATAAATCTAGTCAATCAAACAAAATGTTAAAATTGAATCGTAGGATAGCAAAATTGGAGAAATATACAAGTACACGGATAGTTTTTGATTAGCGACAATCAATTGTCGATCGGTAAATATATTCACTATAGTATTTATTAACATCTTCAGCGATTATTTGTAGCAATATATTTTTAGGGTCACGGATAGACGTACTCTCTCCCTCTCCCTCTCCTCTTCCGTGGATTGGAAGTTGGAAGAAGTTGCATTCAGGGTAGTTCCGCTGACTCCGTCAACGACCCACCACCCTCCTCTCTCTCACCTTTTCCAATCTTTACGTCATTCCCAAGTTTTTAAAATCACACTTAATCGTAGACGAGATGTAAAGTCTCCTCTTCTCCCTCTCTCTCTCTCTCAAAGTCTGTCTCTTGACTTTCTCTCTCTCTATCGATCCTCCTACCAGTAGTAGTACCTTCTTTGCAGTTGTACTCCTCTCTTCTTTCCACCTGAACCGGACACCCTTTTATTCAGATTCATAAGAAACCCGTCCCCACATATCTCTTTATCTCTTCGTGCACCAAAACTAGCTACCGTTTTGTTCCTCGATGACTTGCATGGCGGTCTTCAAGGAGTTGGTGGCGATTAACTTGATCGTAGCGACGGTTTTTGTGAGCTGGGTTGAGGCCAGATTTGTGGTGGAAAAGAGCAGCATAAGTGTTATAGATCCTTACGATCTCCGGTCCAAGCATGATGGTGCGATCGGCAACTTTGGAGTTCCTGATTATGGAGGATCAATGGTGGGCTCCGTTGTTTATGCTGAGAAGGGCTCTTCTGGGTGCAACCCCTTCGATGGGGATAAGCCTTTCAAGTCAAAGTCTCGTCTTCCCACCATCCTCCTCCTTGATCGTGGAGGTATTTCACGTTACAACACACACACACACACACACAGTCACACACACACTCTTGAAGTTTAGGTAGTTTTTGGTATCCTGTTTCAGTGTTTCAACCTTAATCTGTACCATGAAAAGTTGAGAACTCGCAAAACCGAGGGTGTTTTGGGTTATTTTATCCAGAAGGATCTCATTCCGATTTTAAACTAAAAGTTGTCACTTAAAGTAATTTTGTCTTAAAGAAGAAAGAAATTTCACTTTGGGACAAGGGAAGCTGCAACCTAGTTCATTGTGTCAAAGGTTATTGTTTATGGCCCATTTAGAAAGTTAAGAGTTGACTTTCTATATATATCATTTTCCTTCTTGACCTGCCCAACCACATTTTTTTATTCTTATTTAATGTTAGTCATTAACACTTTTCCCGTGGAATGCTGATTTGTCCACGTATGGCTAAGGAAGCTGCAACCAAGTTCATCTCTCGTCTCCTTTCCTCCTTTGAGCATTCTTTCCTATACAGAACTTTGGACCTCGTTCGTTTATTGCTTTTATTTTTAGTTTTATAGCGATGATTGTTTTTGTTTTTAGTGTTACGATGATGACCAAAAAGATTTCTTATATTATGACTGTTTATTATATTTTGTTTTTATTTTGAAAAAAATCTAACACAAACAGTACGAACATGTGAAAACAATTATAAGGTTTCCTTTTTTGGCTGCCTCTCACGCTGAAAAAAATATGTATATTCTCAAAATGATAAAAGTACGCCATCATATTTCCTAACTGATTACCAAAATGATGAAAATGAAAACAAAAAATAAAAATCGTAGACGAACATGTTTAGCTTTGTTTTTGTTGTCTGACCCCTGACTACAAAGTTTCTTAAAACATTGGTAGCTCAGGCTCTGTTTGACAACATTTTTTTTATTTTTAATTTTTCAAAAAAAAAATTAAAGAGCAGTTTAATTTTTTTTTTTTACAAAAATAAATGGGTATTTGATAACCCAGTTTTTATTTTGAGTTTTTTTTTTTGGTGTTTGATAACCTATTTTTTATTTTGAGTTCTTTTTTGTGGTTTGCGGTGGCGATGATGGCCGGTAGTAGCCGCCGGCAACCGCAGTGGTGGTGGCCGGAGGTGGCCGTCGGCAACCAGCGGAGGTGGTGGCCGGAGGTGGCCGCCGGCAACCGGCGGAGGTGGTAGCCGGAGGTGCCCGTCGGCCGGCAGTGATGGCTGGAGGTGGTCGCTGGCGGCTTGCGGTGGTCGCCGGAGGTGGGCATCGACCGCCGGCTGTGGTCTCCGGAGTTGACTGTTTGCAACTGGCGGTGGTGGTGGCCGGAGATGGGAGGGTGGTCTCAAAAAAAAAAACAAAACTGAAAAAAAGAACTCATTTTTGGATTTTTTTTTTCTTCTTCAGTTTAAAAACTGATTATTTAAATTGAAGAAGAAAAAATAAATAATTACAAAGCGTAACTTTTTTTTTTAAACTGAAAAAAGAGTTGCGGCTTGCAGGACCTCAGTCTTTAAATCTAAAGTTGAATAGAGTTTATGTAGATCTCAAAAGATCAAACGACTATCAAATCAGCTCGACAAACTTGATGCTTTTCAAGCTGAATGACCATCGGGTTGCAGCACTTGAAATCTTTTCTGTTCTTCTGCGGTGGGTAGGTGTTATTCTGGCCCTTCTGGGGTTCATACTGTGGCCTCTAAGTTTTCTTGTCAGCACAAGAAAGCAAAAGAAGTTCATGCAAATGTAGAAAAACTAACACCCTCGCATATTCTGGTGAAAGTTCAAGTTTTAATTGTGGAATCAGATCATCCTGCATGACTTGAAACCTTTGTTTGGGGTCCGATCAAGACCTACTCTTGCTTCCATCCGTAACTCTTAAACAGTAAAATGTCCATACAAAAGATGACTTGGCAGGATATGAATGCTAATTTCTAACTGTTTTTCTTCTTCCCCTTCCCCAACGCCTCCCGCATCCCCAGAATGCTACTTTGCTTTGAAGGTATGGAATGGGCAACAGGCAGGTGCTGCAGCAGTTTTAGTGGCTGACAGCATAGATGAGCCACTGATAACTATGGATTCGCCGGAGGAGAGCTCCGATGCAGATGGCTACATAGACAAGATTGGGATCCCATCGGCCTTGATTGAGCGATCCTTTGGTGAGACCTTAAAAGCTGCCTTGAAGAAAGGCGAGAGCGTTGTGATTAAGCTAGACTGGACAGAGTCGATGCCTCATCCCGATCAAAGAGTCGAATATGAGCTCTGGACAAACAGCAATGATGAGTGTGGATTACGCTGTGATGATCAGATGAAATTCATTAAGAGTTTCAAGGGACACGCTCAGATTCTTGAGAAGAGAGGTTACACCCTGTTCAGGCCGCACTATATAACTTGGTACTGCCCCCTGCCCTTCATCCTTAGCAGCCAATGCAAGTCTCAATGCATAAACCATGGGAGATATTGTGCCCCTGATCCAGATCAGAATTTTGGGGAGGGTTACCAAGGGAAGGATGTGGTGTTTGAGAACTTGAGGCAGCTTTGTGTGCATAGAGTTGCCAACGAAAGCAACCGATCGTGGGTTTGGTGGGATTATGTGACCGATTTCCATATCAGATGTTCGATGAAGCAAAAGCGATACAGCAAAGAGTGTGCTGAAGATGTTGTGAGATCTCTAAGTAAGTGTAACAGCAGGTGATCAGTGTGCTTTTGCTCTTAAAATTCTTACCAGTTAAAACATTGATTATTTGGCATTTCAATCCCATCCACCAGATCTTCCAATCGACGAGATTACTAAATGCATGGGAGATCCTGAAGCTGATGTTGAAAATGAAGTCCTAAAATTTGAGCAAGACAGCCAGGTTTCCCCTATCTCCCTTTTCCATTCTTCTCTCTTCCATAAAGTCTCCTTATTAGGAAATTATCCAGGCAAGAAAGAGGAATTATCGAAGCCCTATGCATCTATGTTTCTCAGATTTAAGATTTTAAATTTATACACCTCAAGATTAAGCTTTGATCCTGATTCATGAAATCTAGGTCGGTCGAGGATCTCGTGGTGACATTTCCATCTTGCCAACATTGGTTGTGAATAACATTCAATACAGAGGTTAGTTGTATGATGGGTAGTTAAGGTCCTTTAGAGAGTGATGCTATGGTTCTGTATCAACTTGTTTATTTCTCTTCACTGAAAGTCACCTACCTTTCTTATGTCATGCTAATTATATTGGACAGACTGATGAATAATGCTGTACTGCGACATTGGATCACATCGAATAGCATATTTAAACAATTTCTTATGGTGACTTGGTGTTACTTAGTCACCACCTTGTGAAGGGACCAGAGCTACACTTCTGAGAGTGTTGATTTCAACACTAACTGTGTTGTCCTTACTGCCTTGTGTTAGTTGCCAAATTTAAACCGGCTTGAATGAAAAACTCACTTGAATTCTACTCCCTCCTAATTGCTTTCTCTTTCTTTTTCTTGTTACTTATCAATTATGGTAGTGAAAGATTGGGATAACAAGTTCTTTAAGAAGTAGTTCACGTTGAAAAGTTGTTATTCGATGAGGTACTCCTGCCATAGCCAAATTGAATTTGTTGACTACAATACTAAGTACAGACATTGTGATTGGCCTAGTTGGCCACACGTGCTCCACGTCTATATAAGCTGCTGCGGCTACATGTGAAGGGGTGTGTTGAGAAGTCGTTATGCTACACATTGGATGTGTTAAGATGCACACTGTTGGTTATGCAGCGTACTTCGGATATAAATTGTCTTCCTCGGAATTTGAGCATCCTTCCTGGGGGTGGCACAAACCATAGGTTCTATTTTCTGTGTGTGTACCTGACGTGAGGGCACATATACAGAACTGAGGATATATAACCCTTGTCCACATACATTGCAAGCAAGCATAGTGCATTGACGGAACTAGATGCGTAGGGGATTAACGAGGTGGAATGAAAGTTAAAAAGAGGTAAAAGGAAATCTAAATCGCGAAAGCTGTGACACGGGTGGCTCATCTCTTCTCGTAACATTCGTACTTTGGCTTTTTCTTTTCTATTTTAATCATGTCAGTAGTTACTCTCTATCATTATCGAAAGAGATTTCATAATCTCGTAACTTAGCTAAGTGGCATCATGTGTCAATGAAGCTATTTTGAAGGCAGACTCAGAACCAATTGGCTATGAGGGAAAGGTCCGCAAGGCCTATGTGTTGATACGTATACCATTGCTCCAGTATATCATTCAGTAGATATTAATCCTAATTACTTTTAGCTTCTGGATGCTTAATTTCTCGTTTCACTCCTGAAGGAAAATTGGAGAGGAGTGCTGTGCTAAAGGCTATATGTGCTGGATTTAAGGAGACTACTGATCCTCCGATTTGCTTAAGCGGAGGTTTCATCTTGATTTTTTGTTTCAATCTGTAGTCATGGCTGACACATGAGTTTGTCAGGTTAAGGAATGTCTAACTTATTCTGATTAATGTACAGATCTTGAGACGAATGAGTGCCTCGAAAGAAATGGTGGCTGTTGGCAGGACTCAAAATCTAATATAACTGCTTGCAAGGTATTATGCACCTGATGCTGATGAAGTGTGAGATAGACGCTCTTGGTAAAACTTTGTGCTTTCATCTATACTTACCAGGATGCTATTGTTCCGATAGGACACGTATAGGGGAAGAGTTTGCGAGTGCCCTTCGGCGAATGGTGTTCAATATAAAGGCGATGGATATATGTCTTGTGAAGGTACATGTTTCCCCTTCCGAGAAAGGATTTATGGTCTATTTCCTATCAACTGTGCAATATGCATGTGTTTTTCTGGGCAGATCTTCCTGCGATGCACAAAAAGGGTCGCTCTAGCTTATGCAGAAGATTTTGACTTCTCTATTGCTATAAATACTTGCCCAACTACTTAAATTTTTCACAGCAATGAGTTCTTTTATCTACCTTCTTCCTTCTTTAGTGCTGGCTTCAAATTGTGTGCTACCCCAAAGAAATATGTTGAAAATCATGAACAATATAATTTGAACTCAAAGCGTACCGATAAGGTTGCTCGAATTGTGACCTATTCGAAATGCTGAAACAGCGTATGCAATAACGTAGCAAGGCTATACAATTTTACCTCCCAAGCCCCTCCAATGGCAGGAGCCTCCTGCACTAGGAATCCCCTTTTATGTGTCTGTCAGTCATATACTCTGTGTGTCATGTAACAGTTAAAGAATGAGACCAATATACATGCAAATCTTGAAAACTAGATCTACTAGCATAGCAATCTGAGAGCTATGAAAATTTTTGTTTATTAATCTTCTTACTCATCCTTCTAACGACTTCATTAATTTTGTCATCTTAATTTACAGCTGTTGGACCTGGAAGGTGCATAATCAACAGTGGAGGTTGCTGGACAGAAACTAAAGATGGACAAACATTTTCAGCTTGCTCAGTTCAGTAATATTGTGATCCCAATTCTTTTACTTTCAGAAAGGCTTTATCTTCTTTTTCATATGATTTTAAGAAAGTTACTATTTTTCTTGTAAAAACAAAAAGAAAAATTGCTGAAGTACTGTATCGTACGAAACAGGAGTCTGATCTAACAGGTTGTCGCTGTCCATATGGTTTTCGAGGGGATGGTCACAAGTGTGAAGGTTATATATTTTTATCCCTAATCTCACTTTCCTACAACCGTCCAATGTTCATATGTAATTCTAACTGTTCCCCACCGCCTCAATGTAAATAGAAGTGGATGAATGCAAGGAAGGGGTAGCTTGTCAATGTCAAGGCTGCAGCTGTAAAAACACATGGGGTGGATACGATTGCAAGTGCAAGGGGTACAAACTATACATAATGGAGCAAGACACATGCATTGGTAAAACTAGATTTTCACGCTTGGCGACTCTTTAAGCAAGACTGCATCGTGATGCCAAATTGTTGTATGTAAGATGCATCATCTAATTAACACCCTTCTTCGTTATCATACAGAAAGGAATGCATCAAAGTTCGGATGGTTCCTTACCGTCGTCGTCCTAGCAGCTGTAGCAGGTGCCTGCATAGCTGGCTATATATTCTACAAATACAGGCTCCGGGTATGTCTAACAAATATTTGCACATTCGGGTTTTAGCTTTTGCTCGTGATTGCTGACAATCTTCATCTAAAACTCTATTCCAGTCTTATATGGACTCCGAGATCATGGCCATCATGGCTCAGTATATGCCACTTGACAACCAGCACCAGAATCAAGTTGTCCATCATGAAGCTGAGCCCTTACATCAAAGTTCAACCGTGTAAACAAGGTAGTTAACACTGCTCTCTCTCTCTCTCTCTGGGGCTCGTCCTTTTTAATTTCTTTTCTTCTCATCTTTGTAGATTTCAAGTTTTTACAATGTGAGGGCAGTTGTCACAGAGCAGAATCTTCAGCTTTTCTAGGTGGTGAAAGCTTTTGAAGAAAGGTGATGAATACTGCTTGTTGCGTATAGAAGATATTACAGTTATAGCAGCCTCCTTGTTGTAGATAAACATAATGAGTTGTAAATGAGCTTAGTAATTACCAAGGAATTGCTGGCTGAAAGTTGAGAGGTGTGGCCAGATGTTCGTTGCCTTGGCTGCAAATTTGTCCTTATTTAGTACATAAAAATTAGTGCAGTATAAAGATTAAGGAAAACTAAAAAATTATAGTTTTTTGATGCTTTTAAATTCTTGATGTTCTCATGTTGGTTATAAAGATACACAGAACTCCTTAGTATGATGGGATGTTTGATGGCCTACGCATCCCGATTTTCAGCTGCACACTTCTCCTTATCAGGTCTAACATTTGCAAGCGGCTAAACTAAAAAGGCCTCTGCTGGTTCAAACTCTAAAGGACATCCAGCCTTGCAACTAACTTGCTACTGGCTAATCATGTGAAGCTTGCACAGGTGGCCATACATCTATGATACTGCAGAATTGGGCAGTTCTTCATATTTCAGTACACAAGCGCCTTGAAGTCTTTGTCTAAGGGGTTCTAAGAACTTTGTTGCATATAGTAATTCTATTCTAGGATACTGAAGAAAGATGAGGATTTTAAAAGAATTGAATATATGTTCCTAAGGTATATAATGATGGAAAAATAATAGTCGTATACAGACTGATTATTCACGACTGACTCATATTTGACAGATGTTCACTGCAATAGTGCTGGAATATAACCTGCTCACCAAATTTGGTTCTGCTACACTACTGTTTGCAATGACGCCAGGCAGTAGTTTACCTGAAATGAGACAGATTGTAGATGCATTACCAAAGAAGGAAACTTAAAGCAATCATCTGAGTCACAGCTATTAGCTGACAAATGAAACTAGTGATGATCAAGTTAATTTATCTAGCTAACGGGCATATTGTCCCAATATAAGCAGCATCTTAGGACATTGGGAGCTCTTTTGAACTAATGCCTTGCCATATAACATCTTCCTACAGAACACAAAACCAAACTTTCTTAAGACAACCTTTAAACTACACCTTTGTCTAGCGCAAACTTGCAGCAATATGTTTTTGGACAGAAATCACAAGAGTTTCAAGTTTGTAAAGGAGCCACCATGATGTATAGGAAACAAGATTAGTTTGTAAGGCGGAGCCATGTTCCAGTTGCATTAGGTGATATGAGTCCACTTCTCAAACACTTACGAAGGCGATCACCAACTTGCCCAAATCTGTACCAGATACCAGTGGTGATCAAGTTTCAGAAAATTACTAGAATATGCATGACCAATCTTGTAACAGAAAAAAATTCTAATAGACGACTGCAACAAGTTTATAAAAAAGTTCTTGTGCTAAATATAATAGTCTCCCGTAAGAACTTCTGTAGGCCTAGTTGAGGCGCATCATTTATCTCCTTCGGTCCCCACGATCTCTAATAGGAAGAGCCAGTGTTTCTCCTCCTGAAACATTGTAGTAAGCAAGGAACAAATTGTCCTTTAGAAAACCAGCTTTTCCAGTCAGTTTCTGCTTGTTAGCGGGAAGTTGGATCTCTCCAGCGATTCTCTCTTTCAAACTACCAACAGGTGATAAGGAGTGTACTGTAACCTCGAGTGTTTTATGTTAGAATATTTCATTAATCTTGACCCTATAATCAAGACCATTAGAATCTTACAATAGTATAAACGTAAGAACAACAGAGTTTCGAACTCACCGGAATCAAAGGAAGTAATAGATTACCAAGGGCTTTATTCCAATGATGCTAAAACGCCAAGAGGCAAGCGAATGTATACCTTTACAGTGATTTTCATTACTCTTCTCTATCCTTGATGATGGAATAGAGTTGTGTATATATATAATTTTTTTTGTTATTATTAATATAGGAGGCAAAAGAGTAGCAAAATATTATGATGCTCTAGCCTCGAAGAAAAAAAGATATTTATATAGAGAGTAGTGGGATCAACCCTAAAGCTTGCCAATTCAACCGTCCATCAAAGTTAAGAGACTAGGGTCTATAAGCCTTTTATACACAATAAATCATTAGTATATTGGATGATAAAATTAAATTGGCCGCTAATGTTATTTAGTCAATTTAATTAATTAATATCCAAGTCAATAAAAGTCAACATTAGTATGAATTGTTAGGCCGGCTAATTAGATTGGATCGATCAAATCCAACATTCTCTCACTTGGCCAAGGGTTATATATATAGGTTGACATAACAAAATTGAACAAAACATTCCATAAGTTAGGCCAAATTTAAAAAAACACTAAAATGAATCGAAGATGGTATCCATGACCCTTAATGCCACAAATCGTTCTCCAATTACAATTTCAGAACTTTTGTCAAATGTGACAGTCAAACAACTTAATAGATATGAACTGCATCGTTCTATAATAAATAACAATATGAACAAGTTTATGTGATCCTTACACGAGTGTTTGCTTCATAATACTTTAAATGTGCACTTTTATCGAGAAATAACAAACAATAATCAAAATATCCGAAATCCGGCCATAACATATGATGATCACAAAAATAAATATCTCAAATCAAAATCCCATCATAAAAAAAAGGAAGAGCTATCAATCAAACACATGCTAGCAACATGTTTTTTAAAGAGACTAGGTGGTAAACCTTTCGTCACGAAATCTGCTAACATAGCGGTTGTACTGATATGCTGAATAGATAATATGTGATTCGAATTATATCTCTCACAACAAGGTACTTAATTAATAATCTACTCACCCTGCATAATTAGAATCAGAATGATAAATAACGTCAAGATTATCTAACTTCCTATAAGTAAGCATGAAATCCTTAATACCCTGTAAGTAGCGCGTGACTTTCTTAGCTGCTTTTCAATGACCCATTCCTGAGTTTATTTGGTAACGTCCAAGCATGTGAACAACATACGCTGTATCTGGGCGAGTATAGAATTGAGCATACATGAGACTCTCTACTGTTGGTGCATAGGGAATATATTCCATTTCTTCTTTCTCCAGTTGGTTCCTCGGACATTGTAGCAAACTAAATTTGTCACCTTTAACAACAGGGGCAACAGTGGGAACACAGTTATGCATATTGAACCTTTTCAGAACCTTATCAATATAGGCTCTTTGGGACAATCCCAATATTCCACGAGACCTATCTTGGTGAGTCTAAATACCTATAACGTAAAAGGCCTCTCCAAGATCTTTCATATCAAAATTCTTAGACAATTTTTTTTTAGTCTAATGCAACATAAGCATATCACTACTAGCAACTAAGACGTCATCTATATACAAAACTAAAATGATAAACTTTCTCCCACTGATCTTTGGGTATATACATTGTTTCACTGTATTTTCTTTAAAGTCAAATTTACTAATCACATCATGGAACTTAATGATAAACTTTCTCCCACTGATCTTTGGGTATATACATTGTTTCACTGCATTTTCTTTAAAGTCAAATTTACTAATCACATCATGAGACTTAATGATAAACTTTCTCCCACTGATCTTTGGGTATATATATTGTTTCACTGCATTTTCTTTAAAGTCAAATTTACTAATCACATCATGGAACTTAAGACACTTGTAACATCCCGGAATTTTTTGGAACGTTATACACTCGCTCGATCAATTCACTAAAATAATATTACCTCAACTCACTCAAATAATACAAATATGTCAGAGCAACTAAATAATCCATTAACTGTCAGAGCAACTAAATCGTAAATTTTAAATCTTAGTAATCTATCGTGGGCAAAATATCAAATTAGGTCCTACAAATTTAAACAATATCATTCACCCACGCAGGAGTTCTGATGATCAATACCAAAATCTAATTCCTTCACTTTCACTTGCTCGGCTCTAATCCCTATTTAGGTAACCTACTGCTGGCTGTCACCTGCAGAAAGGAAGTCAAAGGGGAGTGAGCTTTTGAGAGCCCAGGAAGGTTGCACAGAGATTTTAAAATAAGTAAACGATACGGACAATTTGACATTTAAACCAATAGAAAATTTTGAAGCGGAGAAACAGAGCAGTTCAAACAATATTTCTATATACAATCAAAAGATAATTTTAAAAGGGTTTTCAAGAAAATCACAGCATTTCAATATAAACAACACAGGGATGAGTATCAACTCAGTTCCCTTAAACCGATAACTATTTTAAAATACTTAAAATACAATAAACATAAACAGGAAACGTTGAACATGAGCAGTACAGAAGCAAAGAAACTCCGGCAGTGCTCGATCGCTTTACATATGCATATGTACACTGACTAGTCCATATAGTTACTAGTTAAACCCATCCAACAGACCATCCTTATGGCTCTCAAGTTACTGACTCATGTCAACATTGAGAAGCAATAAATGCATTTGATAATATTCAAGGAATTTAAACACAATTCAAAACGTTTTACAATGATTGAATTTATTAAACAGATGAGAGTAACGAATTCAAAACGATCGCTATCAGGCTCAAATTAGGGTTTCATGGATAGTTTCAAAACAAACGCTTTTTATTTCAAACATAGAAATCAACAATCAATGTATTTTGTAAAAATGTTATTACAAACATTTGAAACAGAATAACGAAATGGGGTTCGGAGAGAAATCCTTACCTCGGTCCAAGCTATACGATGCTACCAACCTCGATCAATATTTTCTGAATAAACCTAGATTGGCAATTTATTTGTTAGAACATAATTTATGTCAAATATACTATAAACCCTAATATTAAGTACCCACTGCGTACCCACTCTCTCCGAAATCGCGCACTCAAAACGGTTTCTCGCATACGGCCCACCTAACCGAATATCCTATACACTCCTTAACATGTACCGATACTCTAGAATTTATAATTATTTACACTAAAACACTTTTATAGCTTCAAAAAATTATTAAAAGTTAAATATAAATTTTCTGAATTTTTGAATATTTTTGAATTAAAATAATTTCTTTAAATAGTAATAATTATTTCTAGCTGAAAATAAATTCCCATAATTTTTATAACAGCTTTATAATACCTATAAAAATTATAGAAATTAAAATAAGAATTTAAAATGCATCAAAACTATTTTTAACTTATTTATTTTGCTAAAACTAATGCGATACAGATACCATAACAAATCAGCTCCAAAAATTATCAAATTCAAATTGAGCCTTATTTATACAATATAGACATTACTCTAATTTTTCCCTAAACATTTTCAGGGTTTAAGGGCTCCAAAAGAATTTTACGAATCTGAAATTACAAACAATACTAAAAATACATTTGATTTCAGACAATTGTAAAACTTTAAGAGAACGTTTATTATAGATTAAGGTATTATACTGTAAAATTTCATGTTCTAACGATAAGCGTGCACTAGCATAAGTACATACGAACTTAACGTCAAACCCGATCTGCATTTCCCTTCTTCTCTGTCACAGCCCACAAAATACACAATACTCTCTCACACACACCCTTTTGTCATCCCTCCCTCACACATCACATACACCATACACCTTCACATATATACAAACTCATGCACAGAGTGAGCACACATGCATATAACACCTGTAGTTTCATTAATCTATACACTTACCTTGTCACCATCATCCTTATCCATCTAAGTTCATAAAATAAGCTCCCATAAGTTCCTCCAAAGCTACTGCCGTGAGGCAGTAGCTTCATCTTCTTGCCCACCCATTCATGGGCATACCCATGTATCTATATACACATTTTCTCAACACATTTTCTCACACCCCATACATATCCTTTACCTTGCCTTCCACACCCACCAAAACATTCCTAATATTCCAACACTCCACTGCAACACAGGCGCACACTTTGCACCTCCCTTCACAAATGCACCTCTACCCCCCATTTCACTCTACTCACACATGCACACAATGCACCAACCCGTGTACACTACCCATCCAGATGCACGCACACAAAAAGCCATATACACTGCTGAGCACAGCGCTTGTGCTGCTTCCCTTGCAAACCCACCAGCATGGCGGCTGCCTCATCAACCCCTCTCCTTCTTTTCTTCTTCTTCTCATTTCTTTCCCATGAACCCAGTTCAGCCCCCCCCCCCATTACTCAGCTGCACAGTTTATTTGCAACCAGGCGCACACACACAACACACTCACCCACTTGCACTTCCACCTTCCTGCCATCTTACACCCCACGGCATTACACCCCCTCACATTTTCATACACTGATCACCCACATGGTTGTACACTCAAGCACGCATTCATGCACCCAAAATCACACACAATATACAAACGCCTACTGCCTACATCCCACTGTGATCACGGCTGCCCCTCCTTCTCCCTCTCTCCATAAATTTAAACCATCAACTTATGGTCCCTATCTCTCTATAAAACCCACATGTACACACTCATGCGACTCGTCACCCATGTCAAGCACACACATATGGGGCTGTTTTGGCAGCCACTCCTTCACTTGACACAAACCACGCACACACATCACACAATTGCACACGCACACATCACACCCACATACTACCCATGGCAGTTTACCCTCTTTTGTCCCTTAAACACACTCACATACAAGCCAAAACACACCACACGGCTGCCATCTTTTCGATCACTCACGGCATCACTAAACACCATGGCTGCTCACTCTCTCACATACCGACGGCAGCTTCTCCTTCACATCTAACACCTTCTCTCAACTGAAACCCACACCCTGCTGCACCTAAAAACCATATGCACTACCTCACCGGGAACCATTCCCCAGTAGCCCATGCCGGTCCAGCGCCTCCTTCTCTCACGGCAGCCATGGCTGCCATCTCCTTCTCTTAGTTTCTCAACCATGACAGCCCAAGGCTGTCACCCACACATGAAACCCCTCATAGCCCAGGTTCCATACAAAAAGCAAGGTAATGACCTCCCTTGAACCCACTGCCTCACGGCAGTGGGGCTCTCCTTCCTCACTTACACAAGTTACACACTCTCTCCCCACATCTGTGATATACCCATTATCCCCACAAATTATCTACAATCAGCCATAAACCCAAAAGTCCTCACGGATCTCTCATGCCTCCCTTTTCACTGAAATCTATTATTGAATAAGAGACAAAAAGCTGGAAAAGAAAACTGACCGGAGAACCCAAATTCGATCGCCGGGAAAATCTTCTTGATCTCTTCCCTTGTCTCTCTTTCTCTTGCTTTCTCCCTCTCAACCGAACTCCTTCTCTCTCTGCCGCAAATCTGAAGAAGAGAAGATCTGGGGGAAGGGCTACCCTATAATGGGGTATATATATTTAAAACCTAGGTTAGCTACTTACCCGAAATCTCCCTAACTTCCTATAATCATTCTAATTTCTTTACATGAATTCTCTCTTATTACAAAAAGGCCCACATAAATATTTACGATATATTTTTCGTGCTAGTAATTTTAATGGCTTTGCTACATGATCCCGCTTCACTATTTTTGTCGCCAAAAAGTTGTTACTAAATACATTAATGTTAAGAAAATAAATCGTCGCTAAAAAAATATACGTCAATGCGAAGTATAAAAAAAATAACGTCGCTAAAATTTCTAATTAAATCCTAAAAATATCGGGGTGTTACAACACCATTGTCTAGAGGCTTGCTTTAATCGGTATATAGATTTCTTCAATAGAAATTTTATATGTTCCTTGCCTTCAACCATAAACCCTTCTGGTTGCGTCATATAGACATTTTCATGCAAGTCACCATTAAGAAATGCAGTCTTCACATCCATTTGATGCAGCTTTAAATCGTAATGAGCTACTAAACCATGACTATTCGAAAGGAATCCTTTTTTAACAAAGGAGAAAATGTTTCATGATAATCTATCCCCTCCCTTTGAGTGAAACCTTTAGCGACAAGTCTAGCCTTGTATCTTTCGACATTACCTTTAGGATCTAGCTTAGTTTTGTAGGCCCATTTACAGCCTATAGCTTTGCCCCCTTCAGGCAAGTCAACAAGGTCCCAAACTTCATTTATTTTCATTGACTCTAACTCATCTTTCATGGCCTCGAGCCATTGAGTTAAGTGATCACTCATAATAACTTCTTTAAAGAATGTATGGTCATTTCATATGCCTAGATTATAGTCAGCCTCATCTAGGAACACAATATAGTCATCAGAGATGGTTGTCTATCTCTCTCTTCCTGACATTCGAAGAGGTTGCTCATTTGCAGGATTTGGAGTAGGATCCATAATAGGGGGCGCATCATTAGATACTGCCTCGGGTGCATCGTTATCATCTATATGAGGTAATGGCGCACCAACTTTTTGAATAACCGGAATAGAAACATGATCCTTAATTTTCTCAAGGTTAATTATTCTTGGTATACTACTCTCACTATACTCAGCATCTTCAAAAAATACTGCATGCCTAATTTTAACGATTTTAGTGGTATGTGATGGACAGTAAAATCTAAAACCCTTAGACTTTTGGGGTTACCTATAAAATGACAACTTATAGTCTTGTGATCAAGTTTCTTAGTATGTGGATTGTAGACTTTTGCTTCAGCTAAACAGTCCCACGCATGAAAATATTATAAACTTGGTTTCCTCTGTGTCCGTAATTCAAAAGGTGTTTTAGGCACAGACTTACTGGAAACCCTGTTAAGAATATGCACGGCTGTTTTAAATGCTTCAACCCACAAAAACTCTGATAGGGTGCTTTGACATATCATACTTTGTTCCATATCCATGAGGGTACAATTTCAGCGTTCAACTACACCATTCTGCTAGGATGTACCTGCCATTGTATACTGAGCAACGATGCCACATTCTTCCAAATACAAGGTAAAAGGACTAGGTTACGACTCATTTCATAGAATTATCCATAATATTCTCCTCCAATGTCAAATCTTACAACTTTAATCTTTAGGTCGCGTTGATTTTCAACTTCTGCTTTGTAAGTCTTAAATATAACAAGTGAGTCAGAGTTTTTATGAATGGGGTAAACATATCCACAACGAGGATAGTCATCAATAAAAGTAATAAAGTATATATGACCACCAATACTCGGTGTAGGAAAAAGTTTCCAAATGTCAGTGTCGATAACCTTTAAAAGTCTCGTACTTCGAGTGGCACCACATTTATTGCTTTTTACAAATATTCCTTTAGTACACTCAATACATGCATCAAAATCTGAGAAATCTAAATAACGAAGAATTCCATCCTTAACGAGGCATTCCATTCGGCCTCATGATATGTGACCTAGACATTCAATCCACAATTTAGTGGAATTTTCATTCTCTCGTTTTTTCTTAGCACAAGTTCTAGCAACTACATCATTCACGTTCATTGTTTTCAAGGATTCAGAAAAAGAAACCTTCAAGAGTAATTTGTAAAGGTTTTCCTGCAACAAACTAGAACCAATAACTATAGAGTAAAGGAAAAGATAGAAACATTTAGTCTCAAACTTAAATGAATATTCATAAGCTTCAAGCCTAGAAATAGAAATAAGGTTTCTAGTCATACAGGGAACATAAACAGTATCAACTAAATCCAAATTGAAGCCACTCTTTGAAACTAAAGGGGAAGTTCTTACAGCTTTAACTTGAGCTTTCTCTATATTTCCTAGCACACTACGGTCTCCTTGGTTTGGTTTCTTCGCAGAAAGGAATCCTTGCAATAAATTAGTTGTATGATAATTGCACTTGTGTCAACCCACCATGTATTTAAAGGAGCATCAATTGTATAAGACTCATAACAACTACAAATAGATAAATTACCTTTCTTTTCCAACCACTCTCTGAATTTATGACATTCTTTCCTCATATATCTTTTTATCTTTACAAAAGTGACACCTGGGACCAAAATAACACTTGGTACCAGAAGAATTTACGTTGTCAGTCTTGGTAACAGTAGCACTTTTATTCTCTTGCACGCTACATTTCTTTCCTTTTGCTTTTCTTTTAAATAGACCAGTTATGGCAGTGTGAGCACCATCAGGTTGTTCAGATTTTAGCCTCTTTTCTTCTTGGACACTCATGACAATCAACCCTCTCATCTCCCACTTCTCTTTCTGTGTGTTACAGTTGATCTTAAGAAGACCAAACTGAGCAGAAAGGGAAGTCATAATAAAGTGCACGAGAAACCCTTCAGATATTTTCATGTCCAAGCCTTTTAGTTGAGAAGCCATGCCATTCATCCGTAAAATATGCTCATGAAAAACCGTTGGATCCACTGTACTTGAGCGGAATCATTTTAGTGATGAAAGTAGTAGCATGGGCCTTAAAAGAGTCCTGAAACTGCTCTTCAATATGAGCAAGGTACAACTTAGCACTATCTGAGTCAGAATTGGCTCCGCGAATTGCAGTCGTAATGGAGCCTTTCATAATCATTAAGGATATGCGGTTGGAACGCTCCCCCTTTTCTTAAGTCGCCTTTTGCTCAGTAGAACTTTCAGCCGTAAGGGCAGCATGGGCGTCAACTGGTAAAGCATAATCCAAATCTATAACTCCAAGAATTATGCTAATCTGCTCTTTTCATTTTCTAAAATTGGTGCCGCTCAATGATTCAATAGAGAAAATATAGTCGGTAACTGCAGCAGGACTATGAGCTAAATAATAACAATAATCATGCACATTAGTACCGAAAATCCACATGATGAGAATAGTTAGTTCATTATTTAACATAATAAAATAAATTGTAGGATAAATAATTTGTTTAAATGGAAAAGGTTAAATACACAAAACCTTTCCCTTAAGGAAAATATAACATATCACTTTTAACCTTTTGTTGGGCCGATTATTAACATACAAATAATTTTTCACCCTTAGCAATTTGAAAATCATTACAAGCAACATGAGCACGAATTATATCACCGTTGGGCAAAAAATAATTTGACCTATGCAATTTATTATTTCCTTTCTTTTGGCTTAAAAATTAAAATATAACCTTCCATTGGTCAGATTAATATTTTTAATTAATAAGTGTAACGTGATGTGGTTTTATCATTATCTTAACTTATAAAAGGCAATAGAGTTCTATTGGGCAGCTTACTGCCGAAATAAGTAAGAACCACTAATTATTTCAAGTTCATTATCGAGTTTAGACATGCCAAACGAAGCATAAGGTTTTAGAATGATATCGTAATTTTAGACTAATTCTTAAAATTATAATAATTTTGACACGTTATATTCATCAGTATAAGCCAATATTAAAATTCATATGTTATAAATTATAACATATCAAATAAACAATTTTAATAGGGATATAGTATTAATCGACTTTGTAAATTTTATTTTACAAAGCACAATTAAAATACATAAACCATTTTGAAAACCCATTTTAAAATGGCCAAAACAGGCCCAATCAAAACTTACAAAGCCTTTTTCTTAAGTAGCCAACCAGGCCCAAAATTTAAGTGGCCAAAACAGCTCGATCTCTGGCCATAACAGGCCTAATGAATGGCCAAACGAGCCTAATTCTCTGGCCTAAGGGCCTAGCCAGCAAGCATTTAACAGGCCCTTTAATGCCCAACAGCTTCGGCCCACTTAACGAAACATTAGCCACAACCCATAAGGGCCAATGCCGCAGGCCACAAAACAGGCCCAGAAAAAGGAATATTTGCAGGCTACATAATCTGGGCCAACCTTTTATGACCCAATTTAACATGCCATTTAACAACCTAACTATTCTGTCGGACGGGGTCTACTGCTGCAGGCCCAAATTCAATTGAGCTGGTCAACTTTTCCAGCCCAAAAAAAATATTATATCTAGCCTACATATTCCATCAAATAACATGGGCCAAGGCTATAGGCCCAAGTTTCTGGGCAATCGACATCCCTAGCATAGACTTTGGGCACAGCAGCCCTAATTCTTTTTGCTTTACGTTAACATTAAACATAATTTCATCAAATATTATAAGAATCTTGAAGGAAAGGTTCTATGTTCATGCAATTGATTAACGTGGCTCTGATACCACATGTTAGAATTTTTCATTCATCTTGACCCTATAATCAAGACTATTAAAATCTTACAATAGCATATACATAAGAACAATAGGGTTTCGAACTCACCGAAATCAAAAGAAGCCATAGATTACCAATAGCTTTATTCCGATGACGCAAAAAAGCCAAGATGCAGAAGCGAATGTATTCATTTTGGTGTTGATCTTCACTACTCTTCTCTATCCTTGATGATGGAATAGAGTTGTGTATTTTTTTTAATTAATCTAGGAGACAAAAGAATAGCAAAACATTATGATGCCCTAACCTCGAAGAAAAAGAGATATTTATATAGAGAGAATAGTGCGATCAACCTTAAAGCTTGCCAAATATCAACCGTCCATCAAAGTTAAGAGATTAGTATCTATAAGCCTTTTATACACAATAAATCATTAATGTATTGGATAATAAAATTAAATAGGCCCATAATGTTATTTAGCTAATTTAAATAATTAATGACCAAGTCAACATTAATATGACCCGTTGGGCCACCTAATTAGATTAGACCGATTAAATCCAACTTTTTACCCTTGAGATTGCCTTCATCAACGTTCCTGTACAGACACGGTGATGTAAATAGGTCCCTGAAGTAAAGCAGAAGAAGAAACATGAGCCTTGCAAGTCACAAAATTTACCCACAAAAGCCATGCAAAAAATTAGTTACACTAATTGACGACAGGAAGTATATGCAAAGATGCTCCGTACTGGATGTTGAGTGAGGAAATGACCTCCAGGAATAAGTAAAGCTTCATCAAGACTTTGCTTCTTCGGCTCGGGTTTATCTAAAAGCGAAGGAGCATCCTCAGGCAGTCATGGTGCAGATACTCCTCGAGGCAAAGGCGGTGGAGGAACCACGCGCATGCCATGTCGAGGCACTGAATGGGGAATAAAAAGTTGAAGCCCTCCCAACGAAGGCAAAGCATTACTATGTGGCATCTTGACCGAAACTGATTGAGGCATTCGTATACAACTCAGTTGCACTGGAGGAGGTGGAGGCCATATTGATGGTGTCATTGTGCTGATCCTAGTTGCCTAAGGGGAGGTGGCAGAAAAACCCCACTACTAACTGGAGTCGGGTATTGGATTGTATTTTAAATCATGAAAGGAATGTTCAAGGTTAGTCCTTGTGGTAGAGGAATTGGCTAAACTGATGACACGACAGATCTAAGAGGAGCAGCAGGACCAGGAAGATCACTTGCATCGTTGTTGGTAGTGCACCTAATGCTTCCTATGTGGCCATCCCATATGGCCTGCTTTTGCTGCTGCCCATCTTTCTTCATTTCAATCATGTCTTGACCGCATTAGAAATTTCTTCCTCTTTGGTACCAAAAATATCAGGTCTGGTCCATGCAAGTCCCATAATGTTTCTGGAGATCTCATCATCCTAAGCAAATATAGTCTCCCGAATCTTATCGAACATCCTCACCTTCTGCTCCTTGTACTTTGGATCAATGAGAAAAATCCTCACATGTTCAGACATCTCATCAGTGTCAATTAGCTCACCGCTAATTGGGGAAACAATATACTTGGTTCTTTTTTGTAGATAACCTCTCTTCAGGCTTCTTCCGGCTAGTTCTTCACAATTTTCATTAGCATTTCTTGATCTCCACAATTCTTATCGTCTTCACTCTCTTCAAGACTAGCAGCTCTCATGCCTTCTTCAGCACGCTACACTTCTTCTTCATCCATATCCATTTCTACTTCATTTCCAAGCTCAACAAACTCTTCTGCCATCGTATCTGACATTTTGCTCTTCCTCATAACATTCTCAAGTGTCATTGGAGGGGGTAACTTCTTGTCCTCATTAACAAAAAAATCTATAGCATCAACAAGAATAAAAGCATCCCAATCAATCATGCCCATCTGCAACTGTTCTGCTCTATTGCATCTTCAGCTTTCTGGCGTGTCTGCCCTTGGGAACTGTCCCACTCCACCTTGTGCAAGCAGCATTCAAGTACACTGGTCATATCAGCCGTATTCTTCCTCAGCTCATCCATCAACCCCACAAGAGGCCTCAACACTTTTCATATGCATCAGCAAGTGATTGAAAAAAGGACAAACCAGAGTGGGTTGGCTTTAGAAAATGGAACTATTGTCTCTTTCTCTAAATGCCAATTCATTCAAAAAGGAATCTCCATAACTTTCAAAAAATTGGGCTGTGAGCTTAATGGTATCCAATTCTTCCGAAATAATCCTTCAAAAAGCTGGACAGTATGGTGCTTAGGCTCTGGGGGATCAAGAACTTCACTTGCTTCATTGCTGTTAGCAGCTGACTCCAAGGTCTGAGGAGGAGGGTGCTGCAGGGCAGAAGCTTGATAATCCTGCATACGTAGCACCTCAAAAAGATGGTGCTTGTAGTAGGCATGGTAAGAATCTAAGTACTTTAAGAAGTTGAATGTAGCATTCCCGTGGTTGCGAACGATAATCCTTTTCTAGAATTTGGTTCCGTTCTTTGCCACAAACTTCGGCATTTGTCAATGATGGTATAAAAGTCTGGAGGAAGATGTATATTCCCAATGGGTTTTGTGTGAGTGGCCATCTATACGCTGCAAGTTACTGATTGATTATGCCTGCAAAAACTGTTGAAATCACACACGGAATGCATGTTAGGCTATCAGAATTCAATTATTACCTGACTATACCACAAATTCAACTCTTTAACCACCTAATGCATATTGAACCATCTAGCGCATTAAGGTTTCTTGCATGATGCAATAACAACACACTTCCTGAATAGTTCCCACTCCAAAAATAAATTGGAGCCTGCTATAATCTCATATCTTCCAGTTACTTCTAGTTAGTAATCAGGAGAAAAATTACATTCCCTCCAGTTCAAAACATATAATACTTTCGACTTTAGCAAATTCCTGGGTCAGAATTTGAAAGCTTAATCACCAAACTGCAGTCAACATAGCAAACAAAAAAACCGAATAAACAGTATATGTTTCATTAAACTTTTTATATTGTCTTTTTACAAAGTATACATATAATTTCAACTCAAGTAACGGTCATTAATTGAAAAGGTAGCGCTTGGTACGTCAATCTACGGTTAAGTTACATGTAAAAAAAAATTTTAACCTAGAGTAACCTGCTAAAGGTAACTTTTTTTTAGTAACTGTTGTTATCTGGGGGTAATTTGTTTATAGAATTTACAATAGGTCAAATTTCAGAACTACTTAACAATGGCTGATTAACGAAAAAGAAGTTGATGTGGGACAGGAACAAGATAAGATAAAGAGACGATACGAACTTGTTTGTGGTGAATGACGACTACCCATGTTCTAATTTGTGGAGAGGGATTTTAGAGGTTCTTTTCAAGGCTGCATCAACTATTTATTAACCAAGGTAGCATTTGACAACGTTTTTTCTTTTTTTTCTTCAGTTTTTTTTACCATTTTCGTAAACTGGAGAAAAGAAACCCTTATGACAGATAATTTTCGCTTTTTTTTTTCTCTTCAATTTTGAAAACCAGTTTTCAAAACAAAACTGTTTTTTAGAACTCCATTTTGGAGTTTTGAGTTTTGAGTTCTGGTTTTTGTTTTTGTTTTGAGATCTAACCTTCAAACTTTGTTAGAAGAAAAAAAAATGAGTATCATTTTAAGAAAACCCCACACATAGAGCTCAACCACCACCACCACTAGCTTTCGAGCTAAAGTTCTAAAAATTCTTTAGAATCCTAGACATGGTTCCTCTAATGACAATTTTAATCTTGACTTAAGAGTATTACGGCTCTCAGTTGTTGTCTCCTAAGATTTACAAAAAGTCTTCCATTCTTCAAAACTCCTAAAAGTTTAATCGACTTCAAATGTGTGATTGAGGGCCATATCTATTTGATGCATTCAAGGGTTCTCGTAAAGAGTCCACTTTTGTATTCAAGCCAGTTCTTAATGGAAATTTTTTATTTTTATCTGGTTTGTTATGAAATCGCTCTAGATAAATATGTATAGAACACGATATCCAAACAAGAGAGCACAATAAAACTGAGAGAACCCAAATCCACTTTGCACAAGCCGGATTTACAACACCCGCTCACATGTATCTCTCAATTATTTTCCTACCCAAAGAAGAACTCTTCTTTCTTGACCTTACACAATACAAGACAACTTACATATGCTTGGAGAAAGCAGTGATCTTGTCTATGCAACCAATGTGGGACAAGATGTCTTATATACTCAAGGCCAAGTTTCAATCTTCTTTAAGTAACCAATGTGGGACATAAATACAAGACATATATCAAAAATCTCCACCTTGGCTTGTATTAACAAACCACTCAATAAAGAAGTGTAATATGCCTTCAGTACCTTCTTTAGGTACTCCATCTTGCATCCCCCTTAAAGGTGAATGCGCTCTACCTTGAACTCAGCAAGAAAGAAGATGAATCAAGTTCATGCTTAAACTTGTCTGTCATGACTGTCTTCGTGAGCATATCAACTGCGTAGGTCCTTGGCCCCATCTGCCGCTTACCATAGCATAGCGTCGATCCTTTGTCCAACTGTAACACAGTAATCCCCTTAAGTGCGTCAGCCTCATCCTTGGACACCAATTGGATCATCCACTCCAGTTGGCCTTCTTTACCCACATCATCATCACCCTGTAATATGGATTGAGCGTAGCGCTCGACTTCTCCATGAAGTCCATCCCAAGCACCACCTCAAGCTCATCTATGTCGATGATGTTGAAGTCGGCCTTCCCTGTGCATCCATCGATCTTGAAATCAATGTTCTTGAAGACTCCCTTCATCAATCGCTCCTCGGCATTCACAGTCGTGAACCAACTCCCATTTCTAGTTGGTATTAGCCCAAGCCACTCGGTAACCATTGGACTCATGAAGTTGTGGGTAGCCCCGGTATCCACAAGCACTTCTTGATTCTTCCCGGCAACGTCCACCATTGCGTAGAGTAAGTCCCATCTCTTCTTGCTCTTCTTCCTCTTGGCAACTTCTTCCTTCAACTTCTGCACGAACGCATTGACCATCTGTAATGCCCCCATGCGTGCCTCCCTGTTGCTGCTAGAAGAATCCCCTTTGCTGAGGAATGCAATCATCTTACCCTTGTGCGGGTAATACCTCCCATAACGCGGATCTGCAAAGTAGAAGCATCCTCCTCTAGGCCCTCATGAGCCTTGTTGTCATGAGAGTCACCCTACTTGCGACTTCCCTCGTGGTTCTTCTTTCCTTTGTGATGGCGACAACGTCTCTCGTCCCCACTCAACTCATCATTGGTTACCTTGGGCGAGCCACTCTTCGACCTACCGTCTCCCCCATCTTTAGCACGCTCATGCCTTGGATAGCTCAGCCTCTCACCTTGCCTGAAGTCTTCCAACCTCTGGACAATCGCCATGGCGGAAGCCAAGTCGTGAGGTTCCCTTTGCCGTAACTCTACTGTGGCAACCCGTTAATGAAAAAGCATAGTCGCTGTCTCGCGAACATCTCCGGTATTTCGACCATCAAAGCCAAGTACTCTTTCAAATACTCATGGATTCTTCCCTTCTGCCTCAGTGGTCGAAGGTTGATCATTGCCATATCTTTGACGCTCTCTGGATAGAACTGCCTTTTTAGTTCACGCTTGAACTTCTCCCACGTTTTGACGTCGCACCCATCTGTATAGCTACGCCTCCATCATAAGGCAGTTATATCCATAAGGTACATGACCGTCATTTGTACCTTCTCCTCCTCGTCGTTGATGTTTTTCAAAGTACCACTTCACCTGCCTCGCCTCTCTAGCTCCATCGTATGATCTCGGCTCTGGCATTTTCTTTCGCCTTGGCTGTACCATGGTACACCCCTGCCTCGTAGCTCTTGTAAGCTCCCTCTTACAAGCAACTAGTTCTTCTTGGACCTCCATGACTTGTCCCTTGAGGTCCTTGCTTCGGTGCACCTCCCATTTGGTGAAATGGACAATCATCTCCTTGATCAAGTCATCTAGCTCCTCTGCGAGCACATCAACTTTCTGTTCTAGCACAGTCAATTGACTGTCTACCTCCAAATCATCTAATTTATTGAAGATTAGCTCCACATGACTTGCGATAGTCCACTGCACCTTCTCCTCTTCGTCGTCGATGTCAAGGGCTTCAAAGTACCACTCCAAGTACAAAAAAAAGTTATCCAACTACCTCGCTGCTCTTGCTCCATCGTACGATCTCAGCTTCAGCATTTTCTTTTGCCTTGGCTGCACCGCGATACACATCTGCCTCATTGCTCTTGTAAGCTCCCTCTTACAAGAAGCTATTTCTTCTTGGAGCTCCGTGACTTGTCCCTTCAGGTCCTTGCGCTGTTCCACCTCCCACTTGGTGAAATGGGCGACCCTCTCCTCGGTCAAGTCATCAAGCTCCTCCGCGAACCCATCGGCTTTTCTCTCTAGCATGGCTAACCTCCAAATCATCTAATCTATTGAAGATTAGCTCCACTTGACTTGCGACAGTCCGCTACAAGTGCTCTCCAAATGCCTCAAGCTCGCTCCTCATACGTGCTTCGACATCCCATATCGCACCTCTCAAATCCTTCACTGTGCTCTTCCATATGCCAAGATTCGTCTTCCCATCAAATTGTTAACAGGCATACTTCATGGTCTTGTTGTTCGACATATTTATCCTCTCAAATCGATTTTGATTTTGCTCAAAAAATAAACCTGGAATACTCTTGATAACACTTGTTACAAAAGCGCTCTAGATAAATATGTATAAAACACGATATCCAAACAAGAGAGCACAATAAAACTGAGAGAACTCAAATCCACTTTACACAAACCAGATTTACAACACTCCCTCACATGTATCTCTCAATTGTTTTTCTACTCAAAGAAGGACTCTTTTTTCTTGACCTTACACACAATACAAGACAGCTTACATATACTTTTAGAAAACAATGATCTTGTATATGCAACCAATGTGTGACAAGATGTCTTACATACTAAAGGCCAAGTTGCAATCTTCTTTGAGTAACCAATGTAAGACATATATCAACATAGTTGTTAGAGAATCTAATGTAAGTGCAATATTTGTTTGGAAAGGCAACAAGGTTCAGAAACCTATCTACTATGAGAGCAAGGTTCTTCCAAAGAGCTGAGCTCTGCTATCCGAGACCTGGGAAACTTGTGTTTGCTATTCTAATGGCTGCCTGAAGTATCCATACTTCTAGCCTCATATGATCAGTGTCCAACTGCTTTTTAAGATACTGTATAAATCAGAGAGGTTTGGAAGACTTGTAGCTTAGTCACTTAAGCATGGTGAATTTGACATGCATGCATTATAGGTTACATGTTTCACTTCTCCCTTATTGAATTACTCAAGTTGATGATGCTCCAGCAGAAGAGCTATTTGCATCACGTGTTTACCTCGAAAGGGTAAACTTGTGGACACTTTACTGTGGATGGAACCTTTACTGCCGGCAGAAGCAACACAAGGCTAATTCTTAAAGGTACAAGGAGACTAAGAATTGGGTATGTTTTGTACTTGACAATGATGTCGAATATAATGCTTTCATCGCGGGGATGTGTTTGGCCAAGACTATGCGGGTTAAATCTTTACTAGCTTATAGCTATTCGGGTTAAATCTGTACTAGCTTATAGTGATTCATAGCTCATAATTAAGCAGATTACAGGAAAGTATAAAGCACAAGAGACAAGAAATGTCTTTGGGAAAATGCAAAAGAGGTAGTTTGCACCGTTAAAGAATTTAGAAAAAGGCAAATCATACGGTGCAGCTAATCGTAACACCCTTCCCCACGTCGGACATATTATGTTTAGGATTAAACTGTACTGACCCAATTCACGGCCCCTTCAAATAGGCGATGCCTTTCTCAAATGGGCTACCAAAGTAGGTATTTGTGAGATCTTTGTCAAGCTCTGTTAATGCTGATCTCATATATGTTATCACGTGCGATATGAGATATCACATTCCCTCTCCAAATGTCCTAGTGACCTTGTTATGGCCAAAATTAAACTATATCATGCATGGCCCTAAATCATATATACTAGCCAATGTAAGATATACCCCACTTACCCTTTGTTTTCTCCAATACTCTTTTTAAAATGGAATGTACCAAGGCTTGCATTTAATTCTCCAACCATCGTTAACACGACTGGATACCCAGCCCAAGGTTTTGAGAGTTCACTAGGATACCATTGGAACATGCTTTCCTTGTCTAGCTAAGTAAGTACTTTTAAGTTTATAGGTAGGGTCTTACACTATCAATCACTAATTATTCTGTGTTTGAATTGGAATATCATATTTTGTAATGACCAAGGTGCACTGCACCACCACAAGTGATGGCTCTCTCAAGAAGGATAGCATGCCATCTATGTTCTTCATTTTTGTTATGACCTGACCCAATGGTTCAACGCGGTTCCACTTTAGTCCCCTACAATTATAGTGACAGTGCTAAACGCAGTGCCATTTTTCCATATGGGAATGGATCTGCTAAGGCCTTTTCTTTAAGCAACTGACTTGTGCAAATTTGTCATTTTTGCAATTGGTTACTTCATAAAGTGGGTTGCGGCTGAAGCCCTTGCGATAGTTAGTGTGAATAAATGTAAAGATTTCTTCTGACGAGCAATCATTTGCCGATTTGGCATTCTAACGAGCTTATATCAAAAGTCTATATATTAACCCAACGTTTAAGGCGTTTTTCTTTAATCTCTATAAGTGAGCATCACCTTAGTTTTATGGCTCGTCCGTTGTCTAATGGGTAGACTAGGATTACAAATCGGACTTTACTTCAAGGGGTTCAAAACGAAGTTGGATTCTAAAAAGGGACTCTGAGTTGATGAATTCCTAAAGATTCTTGGGTATTGAATAACTACCAGAATTCTGTGGCAGAGACCCCTTTTAATCTTGCTTTGGGAACGCGAGAAGTAATCAATTTGGGGATTGACATTCCCTCTTTAAGAGGGTAGGGAAGTTTAATGCGACTATGAACAACAACAATCTCCAAGATACGCATGTAATACTTTCACGTTTGGGACCTGGTCCTTGGTATAACATAAATTTTCTCTCCAAAAGATGTCGTTGGCATGCTAAGCCTCAATTGGGAGGGAATCTATAGTTGATGAATTTTCTCGTAGCACATGGGTTTACCTAATGAATCAAAAAACATAAGCTAACAATCTAATTCGTTATTTTTTTTCACTATGGTCAACACCCAATTTAACACCTATGTGTGCCAAGTTCACTACGATAATTCCCCATAATTTTTTAATAATGACACTTATCACTTTTTCCATTCTTAAGGTGTCAGTCAGCAATCTAGCTGTGTTTACACTCCCCAACAAAATGGTGTTATGGAGCAACACTGCCACCTTCTAACCATTGCTCGGGCATTATGGTTTCAACCTAACCTACTATTACAATTTTGGGGGGAATGTTTTCTTACTGCTACATATCTCATAAATCGTCTGCCAACCACCCCTCCTTAATAATAAAACCCTCGTGAACTCCTTTTCCACAAAAAACCTAACCTCTCCTATCTTAAAGTTTCTGGTTACCTTTGTTTTGGACGTAACACCGATATTAGCCACAAATTTGATAAATGTTCTTCTCTTGGCATTTGCATAGGCATGGTCAGAAATGTTATAAAGTCTATGATTTTTCCAACAAACACATTTATGTTACTCGTGATGTTATCTTCCATGAGACCATTTCTCCATATCATGTACATCATTCTCCCACCCTACTCTTTCTCCTCTGTTTTTTTCTTTACCTCTACCCGAAATAGACATGCCTCTTCTTACACCTGTCTCTCCTCATACATCTTACCCTAACCCTCTGACCTTTCTTCCCACTTCCCCACCTAATAATGAACACGATACTCCTGTTCCTCATGACCCAGGTCCTACCCGCACTTGAAAAACACCCAGTTACCTTCTAGATTACTATGTGTCTGTTACTTGTTCTGATTCATCCTTGGCTGCCAAACAAGGTACATGTCATCCTCTTGCTCTTTTTTTAGGCTATCATCGTTGTTCTTCCCCTTATAAAGCTTTCCTTACTGCCTAACTGTTACTAGTGAGCCTACCAGTTCCATAAAGCCAAGAAATTTCAGGAATGGTGAGATGCAGTGCAATCCAAAATTATAGCCTTGACTACAAACAATACTTGGTCCCTGTCCCTCTGCCTCCTAATGAGAAAGCCATTGGCTCTAAATGGGTTTTCAAAATCAAACGACGTGCTGATGGATCTATTAAACGCTACAAGGCCTGCCTAGTTACCAAGGGCTACATTCAGATTGAGGGCATTGATTATCATGACACATTCTCCTGTTACGAAACTTTTAACTCTTCGAGTTTTTCTTATAATTGTTCTCGCACGTAATTGGCCCATACATCAATTGGATGTCCCTAGTGCTCTTTAGCATGGTAACATTGATGAAGAAGTATGCATGACTCCACCACTTGATTATCATCGCAAAGGGGAGAACCTTGTTTGCAAGCTCAAAAAATCCCTATACGGACTCAAGCAAGCTTCTCGCAATTGGTTTTCTAAATTCTCTAATGCACTCCTAAGCATTGGCTTCACTCAGTCGCACGCTGATTATTCTTTATTCATTCTTCATCAACGGGGTTCTTCATTTTTTGTTCTCGTCTACATTAATGACATTCTCATTATAGGTTTCGATGCAACTTGAGCATATCAAAGCTTGTCTTTGCGACCAATTTCACACAAAATACTTAGGTTCTTTGAAATACTTTCTCGGTATCGAAGTTGCAAGCTCTTCTCGTGGTCTCTATCTTTCCAACACAAATATACTCTTGATATTCTTGATGATTGTGGTCTCAATTGTGCTCGTCGCTTTGAGTTTCTCATGGAGCAAAACTTAAATCTTTCAACCTCTACAGGACCTCTACTCTCTTATCCATCCCTGTATGGACGCTTGGTTGGTCGCCTCATCTATTTCACTTAATATACTATGTTAGTTCATGCATCAGCCTCTGCAACCTTATCTTAATGTTGCCTTTTGTTTAATGCGCTATTTTAAAGGTTCTCCATGCTAAGGCATTTTTTCCCACCAAGTCTAAGATCAACTTAATAGCTTTTTGTGATTCTAATTGGGCGAGTTGCCCCATGACTAGACATTTCACAACACGATAGTCATGTCGCTTGGAAGACAAAGAAGCAAACCACTGTCTCCCTCTCCTCTACTAAAGCTGAATATCCTTCCATGGTCGTCGCAACGTGTGAACTTGCTTGCTTTCATACCTGTTACGTGTCCTTGGCATGCCTTTGACGACTCAAGTTCCTATTTATTGTGATAATCAAGTTTTCATTCACATTACCGCCAATCCTGTCTTTCACGAACCTACTAAATACATTGAGCTCGAGTGCAATGTCATTCGTGAAAAACTAGAAAAGGGTTTAATGCGTACCATGAAGATTTCTTTCCATGATCAACTTGTTGATATGTGTGAAAAACTAGAAAAGGGTTTGATGCGTACCATGAAGATTTCTTGCCATGATCAACTTGCTGATAAGTTTACCAAATCTCTTGGTCGTGAACAATTTCAGTATTTAAAGTCCAAGTTTGGCATTGTGATTTGCATGCTCCAACTTGAGGGGAAGTATTGACATACAAGATTTGTTGCAGACAAGATTTCTGCAATATTTATATAGCTTAATTATAGGGCTTAACTCTAGGATCTAAATTCTTCCATATTTGTATAGCTTAATTACAGGTCTTAACTCTAGGATTTAAATAGCTCAATTACAAGCTTAGTTATAGGCTTAATATTAGTTGATCTTTTTATATAAATGGGGCTCTTTGTGATCTGAAAGTATACAACAAATACCATTTTGACAAATAGCATCATTTCCCTTGAGCGACCTAACTGGCAAACAATAAATTCGTTCTCTCTTTGAATTTTGTGCACAGATGATTTATATTGAACTTGCAACGTATATGGCAAAAGCCAAAAGGGACCTTCAAGGCCACAAGTACATAGACTGAACTTTTGCTCCTAAATGCTTGTCTTCACGCTAGGACTAGCAGTCGCCTCCTTGGTTGAAGAGGTTAACCCAGTAGGTCTGTTTACATTTCTCTACGGCGTCTGTAAGTATACTTTTCCTTTAAATTAAGGTATATATTCCTACTTTTAGCCTTGTTGAGCTTTTTTGCTATCACGATTCTTATCTTTGGCCCCACTATTGATATGGGCCATGGCTTGTAGGTAGTCAAAGTATTTATCATAAGATGAACACTGAGATGAGCACACGAGTGAATAACCCTTGGCTGTGTGCCCTGTAGGACCAATGACTGGGTAGCGAAGACTGGGTTCATCTTCCCCTGGAACTCCCTACTTTTGAAGATAACCCCATGACAATCTCTTCCACTCTGTCTCCGCATTCTTGAAGACGGACTCTTCGGTGGCCAGCCCACAGTTAGGCTAATGCAGTTGGTCCCCTCGTACCGCACTTTGTCCCCAACTCCTTCGGCTTCGCTCTGTGTCATGTCCGAGAGGATCCTGCACTCCCAAAGTTGTCCGTTGGAAAAAAGGTACTTTGAGCTAATCGGCTTGGCAGATTTTGGCATCTCGATCTGTTCCGAGTCCTACGGACATATTACTTTCTATTAGAGCATTCCGCAGCTAAATGTTGTGCAACATATTACACACTATATTGGTCTAGAAACAAATTACATGTCGATGATCTCGACAGGCCGCGATTCCGCAAGAGAAGTTGAATCAACCACGTGATCTTATTGTGTATGGAAGAAGCAATTCAACACTGCTAGAGTTGCTAGTTGTAGAACCGTATTCAAAGTAGCGATGCACTGTACTTATATGCTGAGGTAATAAAACAGAGAAAAGAAAAAACACCTTCTATGAAGCGTGACGAAAAGAAAGGTTACTCGGGGAATCAATCCTTACTATGTGTTCATCCTCGGCATCAGACTCATCGCTTGAGCAATCTTTTACCCTATTATCTTTCGTGCTTGAACTTGGCACTGAGGGATTCAAAGGTTCTCCTTTGAGCTCTCTGTTTCTTCGAACTGTTGAGGACCCTTCTGATCTAACAGAAACCAGAGGTCGGCCATGATCTATTGGAACTCTTGGGTACGATGGCTTTACTTGAATACTTGAATAACTTCGGCCACGCCATCTGGGTCTGCTTATCTGATAAATCAAGAATTCGGAGCGCAAATGATGCAAAAGGTCATAAAACCGTGATAGCCACTGCGCTTATCATAATCGCTTATTTGGAAATTCTCAGCACCGATATATAGGCAAAACACAGAGAAATCTGAAGTGGACTAAAAAGACAACGTGTGTTTTAACGAACATCATTTGCTTGATTAGGTTTCCTTTGCCGTACACACTATTTTGAGGGTGAAAAACAGCGGCAATTAAAACAGTAGAATGCAAACCGAAAGTACTGATGAACCAAATCACAGAAAGGGCGACAGTAACAACCTATAAGAGTTTGACGCACACGCATTGGCATGTAAACACGAAAATCTAATGTAGCAATTTGATTTGTTCAATTAAAAGTGGGCACTGAGATATTCATGTGAAGATTGATCCTTGAAGGAACATACCATGCTGCCAAACATGCTAAGCCGCATCGCCCTGGCAGACAAGTTGTTTGCCGGTTCATCATGCTCTTTGGGATCTTCATGGTGTTCCCCCAGCTTATAGAAAAGTTCAGGCCAACTCATAAGACCACTGTGTTCTCCACTTAGGGATCTAAGGGGGTGATCAACGGAATGTGGCACTATTGAAGAAGCCCTTCTTTGGAGGACTCTAGTGGCCTCAAATGCTACAACATCAAACATGATAACTCTTGCCCTCGTCTCAACTTGATAGCAGGATGCTTGATGAGAAAAGCTGGTTCCCCTTGCACCTATCAATGGTATGAAAAATGACATTCATTTCGGTTGATTTCAGATTTCTAGTAGTTGCTTATTCGAGTTAGGTAGTATCTAACACAGAGGAAAAAAAGGTAGCTAGGCAATCAAATATCCCGGGCCTGTATGTCTTTATCAATTTCTAATGAACAACACAGCATAATTAAAACGAGGAAGAAAGTTGCATGCAAGAAAAACTATGTAGCAGGAACATCAACATAAAATGTTAAGAGAAATTAGTGTGGATAGTTCTAGAGGACAATTATTCAGCCAAGCGAGAAAGAAAAATCAGCCTTGTTTCTGCTCCAAGTTGACCAGAGATGAGTTCTCTGCTTTATAACAAGAGACATGTTTGTTTCAACTCATCCCCGAATATATTGAACATTTTGAATTAGTGCATCTAATGAAGAGCATAAATTGATCTGTCTGTCACATGTGAAAAAGAGAGTTTGTTAAGACATTTTGAACTAGTACTGCTTAAGGTATACTTGATACTGAGACATGATATAACCAAAATTAAAAAGAAATTGCAGAATAGAATAGATGATAAAGAGGGTGAGCTTACAAAATACAACAAAAACACAAACACGAACAAATTGTTTTTCTTTTATGGTTATTGTTGGTCCTAAAGCCTTTACAGCCTTTGGCCGAGATGCTTGATAATGAGAAAAATGGGTTATTGGCGCTGGTGCCGTGGCAAACTGTCCGAATCTTTCCTAGATAAACTATCGTTATAACTTGTGGAGCATCTGAGTTTTGGCCCTGATGTCAATGCAATGTTTATCCTAAATGAAGAATTATCAGCACTACTAGTATAGCATCTAGAGCAATACAAAGCTGGTTTCTAGAAACGGTCGAAGAGTAAAGGAGACCAAGGTTTATGATTATCTCTTTACGTCTAGAAGTAAAAGAGAATCCGTGATAATGTGACAAACGTAAGAAACAAAAATTGAACTCGTAATGGGCACCAAGTTGTCTGACCATCTGATAGGCTGAGAGATATGCTTCAGCCATATAATGAAAAATGCCAGTAAATTTTTCGTTTTGAGGATTACAAAACCAGTAAAAGTGAAAAATGCAAAAAGAAATTGAAATAGCAATAAAGGTTTTTCTTGGGCTATGAAATACTCCGCATGAATCACACTTCTCTTGACTGGACAATGCAGAATATGATGAGCTACATCCCCTTCTAGCAAACAAAGAACCAACTACATGAAAACTTATTATATTCAAACATTGCGTATTTTCAATTGGATGGATTGAAGCAAAAGTTGTGGAAGTTACACTATATGCAATAACAAATGTATCGCGACTTGGCAAAGTTGGATATTGCAACCTCCCTTTTCGTCATGTTGTTCAGCAATTATCACAAATAGAGAGAGCATGGTGAAGAATCAGTAAACATAGATGACACGTCACCACGTCACATGAGATTTTAATTATGTATACCTGAAGTTTCTGATCCTAGAAAGCTTAGATCCCCATATGCAGGTAACAACGCCGCCGGTGATGTTACCATTTCTTCTTGGATTCCTTGGGTTCTAATAAACCCTTCTAATAAGAAACCGATAAAATGATGCGGGAGTTCAAAAGTTTCCCCTCTTAAATATGTACTCATTGTTGACCTTTCTGCGACAAGAACTCTCAGATCTTGCATTGCCATTTTCTCAAAAATTTGAGGAAGCAGGACTTTCGCAAGGATGATAACGCTTTCCTGTAGAAATAAGGGACATATAATGATGCAAGGGATATATAGTGATGTATTACTTCCATATCATACATGGTATGCCATGATTCAATACAATTTAACATACAGCCTCATAACAGATTTCAAGACCTTTTTTATAGTGTGCTAAGCATTTAGCCCTGCTAAGTTTACATGTTAGAAGCCAAACAACAATAATAGGGTAGGCATGCATTGGGTGTATGTGTACTTCTAACAATAAACCAGGAAAAACAACTTAAGCCCCTGTATCGGCAAACCTGCCATAGGAAATCTTCGACTGCAGGATCAGATCTGAGCACAGCAAGTATCTTTTCAGCTTCAACGAAGAAACAAAGGACAACAGAATCCGTGATAATGTCACAAACGTAAGGCTTTCCGGTCAGTACTTCATATAGGCCCAGAGTACTTCCATGGGTAAATGTCGGGTGCAACGAGTGCCAATTTTGTGTACACTTCATTTCCCACTGCCATAAATACATTCTTATGTCAATTGACTACAGTAAGATATGTCAAACACTTGAATAATTAAATAAATGTCTCTCGGGCTCGTAGTAAGTTGAGTACAAAATTACCTTTACCACTCCATTAGAGATAAGCCAGATGCCATTTGGCTTGGATCCCTCTCTATAAAGAGTCACGCCACGTAGTTTCATTGTCTCTTTGGTAGAGCCAACAAGTGGCTCACGCACTGCAGAAGGAAGAGCTCCCAACAAAGGGTTGACACTAATCAGATCACGTATTTTTGGAATCTTTACTACAGGTGGATTCCGGAGGAGCTTCTTCAAGTCAGTCTGCATTAATCCGCACACGAGCGTCAGGGTGGAACAAAAGTGTGCACGCTAATACATAAGGATGAGTGTCAAATGTTTCTCAATGGCTTCTGATACCTGGACAGCATCATGTAGATGTACCATCTCTTTTTCTTCGAGCAACCCAACCTTCTCAAGATTTTGAACATAATCAATCAAATGATTCAGCACCGAATAAGTAACCTGCCTTGTTTTGACAACACGTAAAACCTGAAAATATTTAAACCAGGATATCATTTCAGATAGCTCTCTTCTATAGATGATGTGTTCTTTCAACAATAAAGCACGGAGTGGGAACTTATTCACATAGACTGCTAAGCTTAACAGGCATCCTGTCTACAAGCTCTCCAACGTATTAGCATACAATTTCATCTGGAAACAATGCATGTGGAAACCCTCACAAACCTGCGGAAATGTAACACGAACATCTTCTAGGAACTTCTTTGCTTCCACTCCCTGTACCTCACTTTCATTGATGACAGTGGATGCAACTTCACTATCACCTGAAGTGACAATTGAACTAATTATAATGAGCAAAGTAAGCTGCCAGTACAAAGATATATCTTGCTATAACAAATACTGAGTCCCAAGAAAACTAGCGTTTATCTAATTACCTACAAAGCACATCTAGAACATATGCTTATATTGTTGCTTCTATAACTGCATTCATTCTTTCACAGATGGGTGAAACATGATATAAAGTGTAGGGGAGCGGGGATTATTTTGCCAACCAATATCAGTTAGTAGGGGCCAGTTTCCAAGCTGAGCTACACAAAACACTTCTTTTTAATCCTTCACCCTTATGGGTGAACGAGAATTCCAGGATTTTTCTAAAGTTAACTCTTGACAAACTTTGCAAAAGATTAAAAACATAAACAGCGTAGTTCTCATGTTGATTGAACCATAAATAAGAGTGAATAAGAACTTACTTTCAGTCGACGTCTCACCACATATTGGGCTGCATTCGATCTCTTACAAACTAGTTAGATGGACTCACTAGAAATGTTGGGTCTTACTACGTGCCTATAAGCTCAGGTTTGTCCAATTCCTATGACTAGTCACATTGGATATAGATATCAGTTTCCTACTTGAAGGTCTCCTATTTTAGTGACGTGAACATAGCCTAGCACCCAGTTCTTAGTGACATTGGATATTCATATCGGTCTCTTAGTCAACATTTGGGTTTTACCAGTTGAAGGTCTGTCCACACCAAAACCTTATATGCTTTGGACGCTCCCTCCCTGGAACCTCGCAGCGGATGGAAGTGTTGGATACGCCGCACAGTCCAGGTGCAGTGTCTGACAGGGGTGTGTAATGCACCTGACGAGTCTATGTACCAAGGCTTAGAACTATGCATTCATATATTTGGAAAGCAGTTAAGGCAGGCAGAAAAAGCACAGGAGGAAACGGTCTCCAGACAACCACCATTCAGGGGTAGCTCAAACAGTAAAAGAAGGCAACCCCCCACTAAAGGGAAAGGAAGAAAAAACAACTGCAGAATGGTATCGTTTCATAACCACAAGCCCACAGATCATATGATGCTTAAGTAAATGCAATAATTTTCTTTGCCATACATCCCGAAGGGGTAAATATTTGCCAATGCACAACCAGAATTGTACAAAGTTTGCCAGAATTTATGCATTTCTAGATGGTGAAAGAAGCCAAAGAAAAATAACTAAATCAGAACGGCAGACAGAATGGAGAGTAACCCAAGATCAAAGACAATGAAAGAAAGAAAGGTTCTACCTACAATGTCCAGGATCACCATAAGAGATTCTTACCAATAAAGTCATGTAGTTGCCGCTGTGCAGCTCTATGTGCGCGAAGAAATGCAGCACATATGTAACATGCAGATTCCAACCTTTGAACAGTAAAATATGACACAAGCTTCCGGGGAAAAATGCTAGTTTGGAGTAACTTGTAGTAATTCGGAAAGTGAACATTATCTTTTAGACCGTTCCAGTCACACAAAGGCTGGTGTGATACTGAGTCAAGTGCTTCATCCACAGATTGCATCAATATATTTGCCGTAGTTTGTGTGATCCTTCCCTCGTCAAGCATCCCCCAATAAGCTGCTTGAACACCTTAAAATCAAAAGCAACTCTTATAGTAGCAATAAAGCGTACACAGTTGGAATTTACATTACTGGAACACTACCTTATTTTTCTGTTTCCTGATTAGTATATATGGATAATGTGCTTTACAGAACACATCTACAATATTCCATGTCAACCTCAAGACTGGAACAACAGAAATGTGAGGCAAACATATTTTTTATTCTCTCTTATCCCTCTTGTGCATGTACATTTATACAGGCTAGAACTTAACTTATGAAACTCAGTATCACAGACAATACATATAAAAATGAGATCCTCGAGTTTAATATTGGGAACTTTTCAAGGAAATATATTTTTGTGATTCTAGCAGATCATAGACTAAGAGAGTGTTTGGGATTGATTCTAAAATGGTCAAACCTGATTAAATCCATACTAAATCGGCTTTGAAGTGTTTGGCAACAAAAAGTAAAGTGATTAAATCTGCTCCAATGTGCTCAAAGCTGATTAAATCCATAATCCTTGTTTTCTTGGATTAAGATTTAATCAGGTTTGACCTAGGGAATTACCAAAATATCCTCACATATTAAAGACATTAAAGGGTACCTTTCAATTTGAATACACTACATGGTACTTTGCCACGCTAAACCTACTTTAATCTCTTTTTATCCAAACACCTTCAAAAACTTCTAATCTGTTATGCTTAAAATGGATTAAAGCTGATCTTAAAAACTGATTCTGATTTAATTTTAATCCACTTCTAAGAATCAACCCAAACGGCTTCTAATTCAAGCAGATTATGAACCGATCTAGCCACACTGATTCTGGCAGATCATAGACTGATCTAGCCTTTTAGAGCAATTGGTATCTTAACATGGCATCAGAACTCTTGTTGTGCAAGGTCTCCAGTTCGATTCTCTGCACTTGCAAGTTTGGTCCCCCCCCCCCCCCCCCCTCCAGAATAGTTCAATTTGCACTCTATATACTAGTGCACTTGGTGTGGTGTATGTTAATTTGTTTCTCTACTGATTGCCTCTCCACATATAACAAGAGACTTTCACGTGAGGGAGAGTGTTGAGCATGGTAACATTGTTGGGGTCATTCTCTAACGATTTAAGCTTTTAGTATGATGTCAGCTTAACATTCCATAGACAAGAAAATTAGATGAATCCACCATATACAAGCACACTCCCACCTAACTATCAAACGAAGTTCAAGCAATATAATGTAGTTACTTGATCTTGTTATCATAATAAACATATTGAAGCCCCTAACTAGATTAAGTTGTGCATCAGCCGAGACCAGTACAGAAAACGTATACCGCCATGGAAGCTTCCTGACTGGAACCTTGGCTGAAGCTACACCTAATAATCTTGTAATACAACATGGAGACCTTAATGCAAGGGTCTTAGTTCTACCATTTCAGACCACAATGGATAACAAACAAAGGCATCATACAAAAGATTGTAGCATAAAAAGAAATGCTTACCATTCAGAAAGCGAATGCGAATATCCTTTAAATTCATTGGGTCCAGGTTATTATCACTCCCAGAAACAGTGTGAGGATGCAAGCGCTCTCCTTCGATATCATTTAGGCATGCGATATACCTTTTAACAGTATTCCAATCAGCAGGTCCTAATTCCTCGTCCTCTCCAAGATCACCAAATGCTTCTAGCGCTTTGCTCAACATTTCATACTTCGTGTACTCCAATATTCGCCTCTGCCACCAAAAGGGAAGAAACTTTTACCAATACGGAAAGGGAAAAGAATGAGAGGTTATGTTAACAAGAATATTTATGTTAAGAATTTTCGAAACAAGAAATGGAAACAAAAAGTAGGAAGCTTCGCTTATTCATGAAGTGGGCTTAGTTCAAATAGTAATAATATCCTCACCACTTTTTGAGCGATTCATGCATAGCACATGTATGATTTCCTAATAGCTTGATGCATAAACAATAACTAAGATGCAAACAAAAAAAGAGTAAATCACACACACACACACACAAAAAAATGCAATAGTTATATTTGAAGCTCGCCAGAGGTGCTGTCCAGAAACTTAATTCTTTTTTCGTGGTTCTGTTTTTATTTTTCGGGAGAAAAAGACGAAGGGGAAAAAATGTGTGGTAACTTGTTACAAGTTTTGGCCCAAATAAACGGGAAAATGGGAACAAAACATTCATTTCCATTTCGTTTCTTTTGTTCAACCACCCTCAAATTTTATTAGATGTAAAGCATAACCAAGTCTGTAGCATTTATACCACCGATATCCACCTGACCACCGTCCGCAGTAATACAGCCAAACACAAAAAATTACAGCCACATCATATCTTTTATCATCTCCACTGTTCACCACACCACCAAATCATCATCTGAAGTCTTCGCAGGTCAAATCAATGATATTTCCAGGGCTCTCCACCCACAGATAGGGTGGAAAGAAAAATGGGAGGCAGAATTGTGACGGTGGAGGTTGAGCCAACAACAATTGCATATTGTCAAGACAATGACGGTCTGAGTTGCACAGATGTGATTCGTCAAGACCAGTTTAGCAGATCGGAGTTTCAAAGATCTCTGCCTGAAGAATTTGACGATGTCAACAGCGACGAGGCAATCTGTTAATCCGCTCATTTTTCTCTGTCAGACACACCGCAACATGCGTTCAGCTATTTGTCTCTGATGGTGACCGATGGGTCTCCATGTTTAAACACTTTCACGGTGGCAGATGTTGATGGTCGTGATGGTCCGGCGGCAACGATGGAGGCAGTGAAAGATGGTGATGGGAAGGCTGGGACTGCTTATAACAAAAGCAGGAAAAGAAAATGGAAAATATTTACGGAGGGAGGAAGAAGAAACTTAAAAATACTAAACAAAACACAATTTAGTTTCTTTAATGAATTCAAGACACAGAACATTGTAGACAAGTATAAATCATTCGCTTCCGGTAAAAAATTATTGGACCTGTGATGTATAAGGGTTCGAGGGATCATAAAAAATTTACCTTAGTTGAGGACAGCTTATCCATATCTAGCATATGCAAAATAAACTGTGTGGTTGATCCATTCACAATAAGTGTCAGGAAAACGATTCCTCCTGTTAAGAACACAAACTGAACAAGCAAAAGAAATTTTGATAAACAAAGAAGTATCTAAGAAACTTATACATTGTATGTCGAAATACAATTGCAATAGAGATTTGGTTCTAATCATAATCAATTGCAAAGAGTTGTAATACTGCTCATTTTTCTGTCAACTGGCCAGCCAGAAACGTAGGATACTCAGGAAAAAAAACATACCAGGGTTCCAGTCTCTGAACTGATATAAGATGAGCCGCTAGAGCGCTGAAAAATCCAAATACCAGATCACAGTTGGGAAACGAAAACCACACAAAAAATTCAACGACCCTTCCAATTTAATAATTATAATCCAAGACGTATTTCCAGGCATGAATATCTGGTTGTTTTTATGGAAGTGTGATAAGGCACGGATAGAAGTAAAGGAAGTAAGGGGAAGAAAGGGAATCGGAAGAGCAAGAAAGAAATGAGACACATGAATTTCCAGAGGCTTATTCCAATTCCAGTATATCCATATCTTCTTAACAAATGAACTTTATATCCTAGTCTATGAAAAGAACCCCTAAGACAACTTGAACAGAAAGCTAAGAAGCACGGACACGGGTGCGGATATGACACGGGTGCGGATACGCGGATACGACATTTTTATAAATTTTAGGATACGGGTGCGGCGGGGATATGGCATATTTTATAAATATTTTTTTAATTATATATACTTAGTATTTAATTTTTAAACAATTTAAATCTTAATAATCATAATATATGTGTTTGAAATTTGTGAAAAGATATTAATATTCCAACCAAATTAGTGAGTTTTTAAGTTTAATGGGTTTTTTTGTAAATTTTAAAGCTTTCAACCAAATTTGTAAGAATTTGTTAAGTCTAATGGGTCGTTTTATAATATTAAAGTTGAAGAACTGAACATTATAAAGTTTTTATGTGGTATCACTGTTATTTCTTTGAAATATTGGGGTTGGTTTAAGTAATAACTTAACAATTGGGTTTCTTTAATAATATAACAAAACTACGTGGCAAAAAGTCAAAAGTCAGAAAACATAGGCAACATCAACACACCGACTCCTCCTCCTTGACACAGATCGGCTCCTTCTCCTCCTTCTCTGGCAGCAAGCGCACAGCAACGGCGAAGGCAAACGCCGTAGTGGATCGCCAGTAAGTTCCCTTCTCCTTCTCCTTCTCCTTCTCCTTCCTCTTCTTCTTCTCCTCCTTCTTCTTCTCCTCCTCCTCCTCCTTCTTCTTCTACTTCTACCTCTTCTCTCCGATGTCTCCTCTCAGATCGCCGGTGGTCGCCGAAGTTTCCGATGGTCGCCGGTGGTGACAGATCTGAGCCGATACGCACCCGAGCCGCACCCGGGATTTAAGAAATTTAAAAAAAAAAGTTGGACACGCACCTGACACGCACCGGTGCAGCACCCAAGGCGCACCCGCACCCGACGCGTATCCGGTGCCAGTGCTTCACCCTAAGTGCCACACCGGTGCTTCATAGACGGAAAGAAACATAAAACAGCTTAAGTGCTAACATATCCTTGAACAAAATAATAAATAAATAACTAACAACCACGCTTATTGTGTTGCATCAAAAGTGTCATTTACTTTCTCAACCACGTGCCACAAAACTGGATTTGTTTAGTGCGTGTTTTTTAAATAAACCGTCTCCACTGAACAGATTGCATTTTCCATTATTTGAATGGGCTGACCTGAGGAAGTAAATTCTTTAGAACATGCATAATATGGCCTTATAGCTTGTAACAATGCTTCTAGGAATCTGTAGCAACACATCTGGCTTGTGGGATGCAACGGCATTGAAATAAGCCAAAAAACGTGAACTTAGCAAAAATTATCAGTATTGTTACGCAATACTTACGTAAACTATGATAAACAAGGCTCTCTAAGAAATTTCTTTAAAATACATGGGCTATAGGTTATCAGGACTAAGCATGAGAGTGCAGTAAAACTTAAGGAGGAACGAGAAAAAGCAAGCATAGATGGACAGAAGCAACCTCAGAAGCATTGCATTTGGTTTCTTGATGAAGACGTTATTCATGGAGTAAGACTCATAAAAATACAAAAAGTTACCATAGAACAAGAGCAGGTTGGAATATGTGGAGAAGTGATTATGTACCATTGTGCAATCTCAAAATGGTTTACAGACGACAGAGAGGCAGCTAGGTTTATTCATTCAGAATTTTGGGTAACTAGATGTGCTGCACAAATAAGATGACTGAAAACAAGACTCCAATATCATATTGTGGGATGACTCTATATTGCAAAAGCATTCTCGGCTTTTGCCAGAGCAAGGGTAGCAGTAAAATATGGGTGCGGTATTTCTGCATCCTTTTCAGCTATGAGCACGCCCATACCCATAACTTGTTACATATTTCCTGATTTACCCCTCCATTTTGCTCCAACCGAACTCATCATCATTGGAAGAGTGCTGTGCAGAATCCCACATCAATTCCTGAACCCACCCACGATCCGATCTCTTCTCCAACACAACCGCAAGAAGGAATAACCCTTTCTTCACTTCTTTCTTGAGGTCCGTTGCTTGGGTTAGGAATGATTTGGAGCTATGTCTTTTCCTTAGGGTACAAAATTGTTGTGTTTTGAGAGAGAAGAAGGGGAAGGGGGTGGGGAGGGAGAGAGATGAAGTTGAAGATCTATAAGTTTGTTCCAGTCCATATTAGATGAATTTTCAGTCCAAATAAAAGAATGATTACTGATTAGGGACAACTTTTAGTGAAGAATAAAATTTTAAAGGAAGAGTAGAGAGCCAAAAACAGAAGGGTGTATATTGTATAGTCTTGTAAGTCATTCAATGTCTTTTTGTAAAAACTGTGAGGGTAAATTAGTACTTTTAGTTGTCAAACCTATTTCTCCACAAGTGTTTAAACCATGTGGTTTATGGTTCGTAAACACCTTCTCTGCTTTTGCGAGGTGTTTTAAACACTTTGCTTCTTTTTTTGCAGAACACGAACAACCCCCTTTTAAACCGTTTAAAACACATTTGACCACTCCAAAATCAATACCAAACACCCTGTTGGCTGGCACAATATTTGCAGATAGCTATGTAACCAGTAGTTAGTT